>JBBPBX010044898.1:0-27250 GCA_038048925.1 Garcialebias charrua
AAATTAACTTATTTAGATCATATTGTTCATCACTGTATACGGCACATTTGTGGTGCAATTTTAAAAAAGCCAGTCTTCATAGATTGAAGGTGGCTTATAATGACGCACTAAGACTTCTTTTAAATAAGCCCAGATGGACCAGTGCCAGTGAACTGTTTGTATCTGCTCGCGTCAACACTTTGATGGCTGTTTTAAGAAATTTTATGTATAAATTTATTTGTCGTTTACATAAGTCTAATAATAGAATTATTCTACTGTTGACTAATGTCAAATATAGTGCAGTGAAATATTCATCTGTGCTTTGGAGACATTGGTATGATTGCCTCCTGAATGGTTAGGTACTTTTTCTATTGTTCTTTTTATCTTATTTTATAATTTTTTGTAATTTTTTATTTGTATTTTGTATTTTGTATTTTATTTTATCATGGTTGTTGTCTCTTATCTAGGTTGGACCCTGAGTCTGTAATAAAGTTTATCTATCTATCTATCTAAACACTGCAAAATATCACATCATGTTGATGCTGATCTGTTTTTTTTGTTGTGTGTTCATTTGTGACCATCTGCTCATACAGACTCATGTTCGGGCTGCTGTTTATAATGATGTTTTTCTACTACATTAGGGCTTAGTGTATTACTAGTTGATGTTTTTCTTAGTTATCCTAGATGTTATTACTGTTCTTTTTCTTTTTTCTCTTGCATTTGTAGTTGGATGTAACTGGGACCCTGTGTACATAATCTCGTTTTCATCACATGTACCACATGCGGTGCAAATGACAATAAAGACTCTCTGACTCTCTGACTCTGATAACCATGGGTGGAGAAGATTGTGGAACATTTCTGACACTCGTTGGATTCAATATTGGTTTTTGAAATTACACAGTGATTGGTTCAAGCCACAGATGAACATAACCTATGACGTGCAACTATTAATATTGTGCTTTGCCATATTCATTTGTTTAACATTTGTATGTATTAGTTGTTGAATAAAATGGAGGGTGAACATTTGTAGAACTGATCAGAGACCAGAGGGTGGAATGAATAATGAATAAATAAGTTTGTTCTCTGATCAGTCTTAAAAGTCTGAAATGTCCAGACATTGTGTGTATATCTGTCACTACCGGGGAGCTGGGAGATAAGAAGTTAAACTGTGCTGATTTCATCATCACATGAATAGTCAGTTTATTGATCAAGTCATCTCCGGAGTTTTGTTCTAACGGTTTGATTAGGGGTAAGGGAGAGATACTTTAGTTCCTAAAGATAATGTCCAGTTCCTGTTGAAATTGGGTGATTGCTTGGGGAAAGAGCCTGGCCAAACTCTGTTTCGCAAGCAATCCTTAGGGATAAAAAGAGACAGGCTGAACTCCCAGGGTTTAGAGAGTCTACCGGCGATGAAAGTAATCGTCCATTTGTTTAACGCTCATTCTGCCTTGGGATTGAAACGGCTCTCCCAATCCACACTGTCAAATGGTAAGAATCTTTGTTTAAGCGTTAATCATTGTATGTAAGTGTGTTACTTGTTTGCTTCTGGCTTGCTTGCTATTGATTTTCTGTGGTAAAATAAAGAGTTTTAAGCAGAAAATAGTGTTGTGTGATGTCTCTTGAAGTTGTAAGTTCTTTTGAGGATTTTGCTGATCTCTCAAATCCTACATAAATAATATTTCATAAAACATTTATGAATAAAAATTCATAAAACATTTATAAAATAATATTTCATAGAACACAAGCCTACAAAGGCAGAAAGAAGCCTGCAATTATAAAGTTCTGTATTTGTTGTATAATACAATTATTGTTCCATACTTGATTTATTGTATTGTTGTTTGAGGTAAAGCTTGTAAAACATTTACAGAGCCTATTTTTTTGCTACAAAAAAGAGCTGTAAGAATAATCACTGGAAAACATTATTGTCACCCTTCTAACACATTATTTGATCAACTGAAATTATTGAAGTTCCATGACTTGGTGGATTATAATATTTTATTAGTTATGTATAGAGCTCATAAAAATCAACTGCCTGTGAATAACCAAATGCATTTTGTTAAACGGCGAAGCTGTTATAATCTCAAGGGAATAGAAATATTTGTTGAACCAAAATATAGAACCAGTTTGAAGGGTCGGTCAACCTCAATTCTAGGAATTGGATTGTGGAATGGTTTGGAGACTGAAGTAAAAAATGCAAAACAATGATTACATTTAAGAAAATTATCAAAACTGGACTATTGCAGAACTATAAATGAAATACTGTTTTGTATGTTCCTTTGTAGTTCGATGATTATGGTGAATTTTATTATTATTATTATTATTTTTGTTAAGTTACTTAAAGAGGATTGTTGTTTGATTTGATTGATTGTACAAAGTGAGAGGGGGCAGATAAAATAAGATTTTCTCTTCTTACTGCTACCCTTCATTTTTATTTATGTGTTGTATATACTTACTTTGTTACCAGTACTGTATATAGTTTTGTGTTGTATTTTAAAACGAATTAAAAAAAATAAAAATAAAAACCAACAACAACAACAAAAAAACCATATTTGCTGAAGTAGGTTTAAAAAGCAGAAACAAGCGCCAAACTTATTAAATCAGCTGAAAAAAAAGCCTGAAATTAACAAAAATAGCTGAAAACTAGCTGAAAATTCAGAACGAGCTTGAAACTACCAGAAGGAAGTGAAAGAAGCTGGATTGAGCTTTAAAAAAGTGTAATTAGTTGAAAATGCTAAATTTTGCACAAATCAGCTGAAAAGTAGCGCAAAAGTTGAAAAAAGCAGAAAGGAGCATAACAAATTGAAATAAGCAGAAATAAGTTAATTATGCTGAAAGTAACAGAAATTACCACGAAAAACTTGAATTTATCTGAAAACAGCTGAAATTAGCCACAAAATGTTAAAAGAGTAGCTGAAAATGTAGAACAAGCTTAAATTAGCATAAGAAAGCAGAAAGAACACATTTGCTTAAACAAGCAGAAATGAGCACAAAAAGTGGAAGCAATCTGAAAAAAGCTGAAACTTTTTCATTCATTCATTCAACCTTTATTTATACAGGCTAGCCTCGAAACTAGCCACAAAAAAAGAAAGAAAAAAAAAATAAGAAAAGAAACTGCTGAAGAGTAGCTAAAAAAAAGTGGAGACAGCACATTTTTGCTAAATTAGGCTTTAAAAAGTTTAAATGAGTGCAAAAAGGTGGAAATAGCTGGAAAAACTTTAATAAGCATACAAAGAGCTGTAGAAATAGTAGAAAAAGATGAAACTAGCAGAAAAAAGCAGAAAGGAGCTTAACAAATTGAAATCAGCAGAAATAAGTTAATTAGGCTGAAAGTTGCATAAGTTACCATGAAAAACTTGAATTTATCTGAAAACAGCTGAAATTAGCTAAAAAATGCTAAGAGTAAGTGAAAAAGTAGAACAAGCTTAAATTAACAAAAGAAGGCAAAAAGAACACGTTTGCTTAATTTTTTTCCCCTTTTATAGATGGCCTCCCTTCTCACCTTACAGCCATCCTCTCACACCGATATGATTTGTTTTAATAGAGAGAAAGGAAAGATAGAAAGTAAGACAACAAAACACAACAATTATCCACAAAAAGAGCCCAGGCAAACACACCCAACCTCCATCTGAAACCTGCAAAGCACAGAACACAGCAACAAAACACACATGCATAAAGATTAATAATATTCATGACCTTGCAGTACATTTCCATAAATAAACATACCCATACCTACAAATATATACTGTATACAGTATACATACATATACATTCATATTCAGTCACATATATATCTGCATATGATATCTACATATACATCCCTGCATCCATTTGTGTGGGGTTGTGAGCATGCATAAGTGAATAAGGTTCCTTGAATAGAACATTCAGTAGCGACCGTGTAGCATCAGAGATCCACCCCTTCAAGGCCCGAGGGAGACGAAGGGGCGATCATAGCTCAAGACCCCAAGAAGGACCCCAAGTCCAGAGTCCCCAGGGCCACACGTTTGCTTAAATAAGAAGAAATGAGCACAAAATGTAAAAACTATCTGAAAAAAGCTGAAATTAGTCACACCAAAAAAAGAAGAAAAAGAAAAGAAACTGCTGAAGAGTAACTAAAATGTAGAAAGAAACTTACCATACTTTTTGGCATATAAGTCGCTGTTTTGTACTAATTTGCATGTCCTGTGACTTATATGGCGAAGCGACATATTTATGGATTTTTTCCCATATTTTTTAGATCAATTTTTGGCTGAGATATGACCGTTTTTCATTTTGGCAAAAAAATGGTGCAGTACCACTTTAAGTGTTAATCTTCTTAAAAGCCTTGCTGTGGCAGACATTTGCAACAGAGCTAAACACTCGTCCACATTTCCGGGTTGTCTCAGCGGTGACGCGCTACGTCGGTGGTGACATCAGGTGCGACTTATACGGCGAAGCGACATATTTATGGATTTTTCCAAATTATTGCCAATAATTGAACAAAACGACTTATATGGCGAAGTGACTTATACGGCGAGAAGTACGGTAATTTATTAGAAGGAAGTGGAGTGAGCACATTTTTTGCTAAATCAGGCTTAAAAAAAGATGAAACGAGTGCAAAAATTGGAAATAACTGAAAAAACATAAGCATAAAAACTGCTGTATAGTAGCTGAAATAGTAGAAAAAGATGAAACTAGCAGAAATAAGCTGGAGGGAGCATAACAAGCTTAAATTAGCAGAAATAGAAGAAGCACAAACAGCTGAAATTAGCTGATTTTTTTTTTTAAATTTGCGCAAGGCAGCTGAAAGAAGCTGAAGCAGCACAATATGTGAAAAGAGCAGTAAAAGGTTTTAAACACATCTAAAGATTTGAAGGATGTAAAATGAAAAAATAAAAAACTATTTAAAAATGGCAGAAAAGGCTTTTTTTATTTAGAAAAGCTAAAGTTGCACCAATACCAAAAGTCAAAGCAGAATTGTCCCGAAAGAGCTGAACGTTTTGATTTATAAAATGTTGAAATAGCTTGAAAACTGCAGGATGAGAATCACATTGAAAACTGTACGCAGCAAAAATGGATCACTGAACTCCTCAAAAAACATTCACGCAATAACCAAACAATAGAGATTAAATTAATCAATAGATAATAAACTCTGGACACAGATTGTGATCATTCTGTTGAATTAGAAATCATTAACTTGTTTGATTTATTCCTACAATTTGATGAGCCTGCAGCGATGACCTGGTTTTACGCTCAGGATCAATCAGGATTAGGATGCTGGAGCACATAATGACTTTCAGGGTTCAATAGATGGAATTGCTCCTTCCTCACATCATGTTTCATCATGAGCAGGATCAGAGAATAATATCCGCCCCCTCAGAGCCAAGCCTTCCCCGGACTGATGAAATAACTCTAATGATCAATAATGAAGATAGAAAACTCGAGATGCAGAAGCCAATATCCTCTTTCAGAGTCACTTTTTCATTTAACACCCTCAGACTTAATTTTTTTAACTTTGAGGATTTTCGTTATTTAAACAGGTTTTCTGCTCCAGCTCTAAGTATGTAACTGTGATGATTAGAAAGCTGATTGGAGCGTGTTAAATCAAGATGTTGTGGGTGTTTTACCGTCACCATGGCAACCACGCTGATGATGGAAGTGGCGTAGTTTTGTGCCGATATCAGTCCATCATTAATGCATGAATTAATATTTAGGCTGGTGAATGTCACTGATCAGCAGCACGATCAGCTCATATTCTTTTATGCAGCAGCCAGAAGCAGAAAACATTTGTTTTTCTGGTTCCTCCTGCAAGAAAATAAAATTTAACAGAACTGAAGCTGGAGGAGAGCTTGACATTTATTAGAAAATTCTAATAACTAATTTAGTTGCCACCTTGTTCGTTTCATAACTTGTCTAGTTTTTTATATAAATCAAACAATCGTGAAATCATTGATTCTTGTCTGAGTCGTTGGTTTTTGTGTTCAGTCAGTGTTTGAACGTGAGGACAAACTGCTCGCATGAAGTGGTTTATTCTTCATACGACAAATGATCTTTGATGCTCAAAGAATAGAAGACTGCACTCCTGTGACAGAAAATGAGAGCTTTAATGAAGAAAAACAATTCCATTCAATTCAGTTCAGTTTATTTCTACAAGTCCCAACAGAAGTCGTCTCAGGACACGTTAAACATTCATATACACAACATTTTTTTTTTGTAAAAGTTCTCTATCTGAGAAATCCAGCTGTGCTGAATCTTCACTTCATCACAGTCTTCCATCCTGAGCGAGCACATTGGAGACAGCAGGAAGGAAAAACTCCCTTTTAACAGGAAGTAACCTCCAGAAGAACCAGGATCAGGATGAGTGGCCATCTGCTTCAACTGGTTGGGTTTGAGAGTAGCCTGGCCCTCGCCTTCCTGCACAGCTCCGCTCAATTCTCATTTCCCTTCACTGCACAGTCTGGGATTCCTCCCATAGACAACGATTTCTCCGGCCGATTTTTGACCGGACCAATCAGAGAGCAGAAGGCGGAGTTTTGAACGACGTCGACTGACGTCGTCATTCAAGATGGCTGCCGCCACGAAGGAATTTTCATGAAAAACAAGGTAAAACTATTATTTCTCAGCTGATAAAAAATATATTTCTTATCTGACGTTATATCAGAAGTGTTCCTGAGCTTAACAGTTCCTAAATCAATTCACGAAATGGTCAAATCTGCTGGATTTAAATAGTTTCGGTTTGACATTTTCCAAACAGCCTCGGGTGCGCTACGAAAATAAATGATAAAAAATCGAATTTTATCTCAAATGTTTTATCTAGGCCAACAGTCAGTAAATTAGAGCCATATAATTACACACTGGTGGCAGAAAAAATATCCACCGAGTGGTTTCTGAGCTATTTATCTGAATAGCCTGGACCTCGCCAGGCTAAACTAACAAAACTCCACCTTCTGATTGATCCATTCAAAAATCTGCCGGAGAAATCGTTTTCTATGGGAGGAATGCCAGACCCTAGTCCAAAGCGAAGTGAAGGACAAGGGTGTGGTTTTAACCAGGCTAGTTTGAGAGGAACAGGAAGGAGAAACCAACACAGACTGACAGGTCCAGGTGAGGTTTCTATAGGAGGAAAGACAAAAAACATGTAAAGATATAAATAATTACAAATGCAAACAGGTGGAGTAGAGCAAGCATGGAGAATGAGGTCAATTTGTCCTCCAGCAGTCTAAGCCTATAGCAGTGAACTCAGGAAACCAAGCTGACCCTAACTATAGAATTTATCAAAAAGAAAGTCTTCAAAGTGGACAATGTGTCAGCCTCATGGACAGAAACTGGAAGTTGGTTCCACAAGAGAGGAGCCTGACAACTGAAAGATCTTCCTCCATTCTGCTGCTGGAAACTCTAGGAACCACAAGCAAACCTGCAGTCTAAATAAATAAATGAAAACTACAGACCCAAACAGTCTTGTAGTCTTTCTCCAAAACAACTTTGTACAGTGAGCGTGAGAAGTTCTGTTACCTGGAGGAGACTCGGAGTACAGGTAGACGCAGCCACACACCAAAATGGAAGTTACCTCAGTTATTCTTCAAGCTGTCGTGCTCACAACATGCACAGTTGGATGGTTGTGCGATCAGACGGATGAATGGAGGGCATTCCCAATTCCCCCTTTTCGCTCCGCAATGGGTGATAATAATTATCTGAGAGTTTTATTACAATCCGTTGAGCTGTTCATGATGTATTTTTCTAAAAGGTACAGACAAATGAACCCACATGCAAACATATACACAAACACACGTTTCATCTCAGTCATCTTGACAAAAACGATCAGTAATTTAAAAATGAAATGTGACACAAACCCCTGACGTACATCAAATGTTCTCGAAGCACAAATGGTCTGTAATTCTGCTGCACGTTTATTAGACCTGTCCTGGACGTACCCGCCTCTTGTAGGCAGCAGCTCCCCTTTGACCCTGCACGGAAAAAACAAAGAAAACGGACGACTTGGTGGCTTTGTGTTGAAGATCCTCCAAACTTTTTATTTATATATATATTTTTATTCATTTCAGATTTAAAACAAAAAAGAGAAATTACAAATCACATAGAGAAAAAAGAAAGAAAAAATCTAAAATGAAAGGTAGCAGAAGAAGAAAAAATCTGATCATACCTGCCCCTTCTTTTAAAAACAAATCAATTCAAATAATCACTTCAAAACAATGATCATCTATAACTAATTGGGGGCTTAACTTTAAAACATATGGGTCAAACTTAAGGCTCGGGGCCAAATGTGGCCCTCGTTGACATCTTATCTGGCCCTCAAGTTGACATGTGAAACGTAAAACACTTCAATCTCTTGAATTTTTCCAGTAATCTTTGATTATGATGTTGAAAGCACAACAGAGATCATCAAATGAGACCAATCAAACTCTTGTTCAGGAATATAAGACCAAGAAAAGATGTTGGTATCTGATATGAGTTCATGTAGTTTCTGAAATTGGCCCTTAGTTTGAAAAAGGTTTTAATTTTGGCCCTCTTTTTTTAAGTGAGTTTGACACCCCTGCTTTAAAATGACTGTACAAATTAATAATTTCTCATCTGGCAACCCTGCCACATGGAAACTACAGCGTTTCCATGTAAACCAGTTCTTTTGTTGGTTTATTCATCTCAATAATCTGAAAACACACCAACATTTCTAGAGGTCATGTTTAAAGGATTCTTTGTTTTCCTCAGTTGTTTGTGACTGTTCTTGGTAGTTTATAATAAATCTGAATGTACTGCAAATGAATAAAAGCTGCTGTGAAGAGACGACATTCTGTCACCTTTATGTAAATAAGGTGACAATTAGTTACTTTGAGCTTCTCTTCCCGACTAAATGCCACACATCTCCTCTAAAATGAAACATAAATTACTTTCTCCTTGTATAACACTAGAAAAACAAGTCACACTCCACACATGCAATTATTCAAGCGTTATTCTGCTGCGTAGTTTGCGTGTGAGTGTATTTATTTTCAAGCACAATTAAAGGACGCCTGCTGTGATCGTCCTTCATAAACACGTCAGTTTTTCCACGCTGCTCTTCAGTTAGTGTCAAACACCGAACTCCTGGAACGGAGGAGAGTTTTCTTGAGCGTTCCGAGTGTCTGCGTGTTTCAGTGCACGTATGTTCCTGTTACGATGCTCTGGACGCCCACGGTTGTGTGTCCGTTTAACGCCGCCGCACTCAGTGACCTTTTGCTATCCACAGGCGGCCTCGTGGCAGGAAGAGAGGAGGAGAAAAGGTTAGGGGTGTTCGGAGAGGAAGAAAGATGGGGATGGACATAAAGCAGAAAAGGTTAGAGGAGGAGAGGGGTCGGACAACCAAAAGGGGAGATTAGAAGATGAGGTAAGGACTTAAATACAAAACTTTGTAATTTTCATAAATATTTGGACAAAATATATGCTGTTAAAATAAAATTCCATTTCCAACTGAAGGATTACTGTTGTGCCTTTAAACATTAGTTTAATTTTGCACGGAGAGGGTCATGTGGTCAGGCTGATGGAAGTAAAAATCATGATTTGCGTTGATAATCTGCTGCAACAATGGTTTCCTCAGTAACCAGCTGTACTAACACTCCTTTCTACAAATGTCTGCACTGTCACTTTATCATCTTTATATACACATTGTGCTCATTAAAGGAACAGAAGTTCACTTCATGTAGAAAGTTGCTTTAAAGAAAACTGCTGAACCTAAAACCTAAAACTGATGTGATATCAAACAAAATCAAAAGTATTTATTTGACAAAGCACTGTGGTCTTGATGGATCCATGCCTCCATTCTGGATCTTTAACTTCTAATCAAATTTTAGTTGTTTGTGATTATTTGCTAATATCACTAACCTTATCTGACAAACGATTTATTAGAAGTTATTCTTGTGTCTTACATTTTATTTTTGTGTTAATTTTATTAACAGCTGGTATGGATTCAGGCCGAATCCAAACATGTGTTCACATCTGTTTCAGCTGTTCTGCAGTCGCCTCAACACCCAGAAGAGTTTAACTTTGACAACAGTTCATGACACAAATAAAACTAAATTTATTATTATGTTTGTATATAAAAGTAAATATAAATGCAGGTGTAAAGGACTAAAGGACAAGAGTTGAGCACCAAACGTGAATACAGGGTATTGTAAGTACAAGTAAGGGTGATTACCATACCAAATTAACCCCAGAAATAGTTTGTCCTAGACTAGACTATACTGATCTAAATGCCCATATATACACAAAATCTGGCCTGAGTGGTATGAATAGGTCTAGGCCAACTCTGGAATATAAATTAACCTAGGCCATAGTATACCCCAGGTATAATCTAGCCTAGGCCCCTTCAACCCCAGCTATAGTCTGGACTCGGGGTCTACTATGGCCTGTTACACCAGAAACAGCCATGAAAGCATTTGGGTTGGGGTGCGTGATTTCATGCACGCACATTAGTAACTGTAAAAATGTCAACTAGAGATCATGTCAGGAGTTTAGCTCTAAACCTGCAGAGCACAAACAGCAGGATTTCACACAGAGTGAAGGCCCCGGTATAGCTCTGCGTGAAGCTCCAACGTTTTCGCTCCAAATTCTTGACGTCATTAGAGCAACAGCAGGGCGGAGCGTTTACCTACGGGACAAATTGAGGTCGCTGATTGGTCATTTGCTGACACGCCCACTGAATTGATTGACAGGTCGGGTGGGGAAAAAAAGCACTAGCTGGCAGCTGGCTCTGGCTGCAGCCGCTGCGGTGTTCTGTGTTTATATGTTAATAACAAGTTCTAAAAAATAAAATAAAAACAGGGAGCCCTGGACCAGCACACCAGAACACCAGGAAATCTGTAGAACCTCCCGCAGCCACGCTGAACCCGAGATTAATTCGCTCGTGACAAAATCATTCATTTCTCATCATTTCAGCCATGGAGTCAACGGAGGAGGAAGAGATCACTTGACTTTTGGCAAAAAAACAAAAAAGTCCAGATCAGGGATGAAGAAGGTGAATTTAATACATTTGTGTCACATACAAAACAGTCCGGCGCCGGGCAGTTTATTGTGAGACAACGCGCCTCGCGTACGCGGTCGTAAAATTTGAGCTTTGCGGGTACATGCCCTGCGGGGCTACGCTTGTGCCTCTGCGTACGTACGGCGTACAGCTGCACTGGGGCCTTCTGAAGAGCACAGGCAGTGTGCGTGTGCTGGGACGGGTGATTACTGAGTGAGTGCAGCTGGGCTGATGAGTAAATGAGGAACAGGTGAGCCAAGGGCTGAAAACCAGGGATCCCAGAGAGAAATGATGGTAAACAATTAAGGAATCTAGAATACAGGTAGTCCTCGACTTACGACGTAGATCCGTTCCTACGCGTCGTCGTAAACCGATTTTCAGCGTAAGTCGGAATATATGTACATACTGCACCATATACATGTACAGTATGTGTTACCAAGCACTTAGCCTATCCTAACACTGTACCCTACATAATTATTAAAAAACACATGTTTGGAAGCCATAATGAAGGAAAAAAACAGTTAATGGCCTACTGGGATGTTGGTGTCCTCGGTCCATCCGTCGTATTCCGTTTACGAAGTAAAACCGCCTTCACAGTACAGTACAATATTTTCCGCCGCTGCGCCGCTACTTCTCGACGTTAACGTCGTAAAACCGGTCCATCCGCCGTATTCCTCATTCCGTTTACAACGTTAAACTGCGTTCACAGTACAGTGCAGTATTCCTCCGCCGCTGCGTTTACGATGTAAAACCGGTTCGTCCACCGTATTCCGCATTTTGTTTACAAGGTAAAACTGCGTAACTCGAAATAAGGCTTTTCATAGTAAATGGGAGATGCGTCGTAACCACGAAACATCATAACTCGAGACCGTCGTAACCCGAGGACTACCTGTATAATGAAACAGTGACAGTAACAAAAAAAAAACAATTTAAAAATGAAAAATACTTTGTAATAAAGAAAAAGGAATGAAAACTGAAAAAAACTAAACACAAAAAACCCACAACCCAACAACACATCCTTTCACAGTGTAACATTTCTCTTTGGTTTTGTGCAGGAGGTTTTGATGTCTAATAGATACTTTCCATCAGTTTATTGCTCTGAGTGTACAATGACTGTAACTTATTCTTACAGCCGGCCAGGTCATTAACACCAGCCGATGTTTTGACCGGAGACGGCGGTGGGCCCGGCTCGCCACCCGAGCCCCCACCGAGGGATAAAGGCTAACATATGAGCTTCACTCTGCTCATTAAATGACCTTTAAAACAATTGTCTTGATTAAGCTGCTCATTAGCTTCCAGTGGAGCTGCGCTGCGAGCCCAATCAGCCTGGAAACGAGCTCAGGGACTAAACAGCAAGCGAGTAGAAAGCTGGATCACTGAAAACACCACCAAGTTTCTCTTTTATGTCTTTCAAAAGTTCAGATTGAGAAGGTTCAACCCTGTGGTTGGGTTTACATTTGTAAATACTCTGTAACAACTGTGAGGTGGGAAAAAAAAGACACTTATCACTGAAATAATCACTATCAATCCATCCATCCATCCATCTTCTTCCTCTTATCCGGGGTCGGGTCGCGGGGGTAGCAGCCATAGGGAGGCCCAGACTTCCCTCTCCCCAGCCACTTGGAGCAGCTCCTCTGGGGGAATCCCAAGGCGTTCCCAGGCCAGCCGAGAAACATAGTCCCTCCAGCGTGTCCTGGGTCTTCCTCTGGGTCTCCTCCCGGTGGGACATGCCCGGAACACCTCACCAGGGAGGCGTCCAGGAGGCATCCTAACCAGATGCCCGAGCCACCTCAACTGGCTCCTCTCGATGTGGAGAAGCAGCGGCTCTACTCCGAGTCCCTCCCGGATGACTGAGCTTCTCACCCTATCTCTAAGGGAGAGTCCAGACACCCTGCGGAGAAAACTCATTTCAGCCGCTTGTATCCGAGATCTTGTTCTTTCGGTCACAACCCAAAGCTCATGACCATAGATGAGGGTGGGAACGTAGATCGATCGGTAAATTGAGAGCTTTGCCTTTCGACTCAGCTCTCTCTTCACCACGACAGACCGGTACAGCGCCCGCTTCACTGCGGACGCTGCACCTATCCGCCTATCGATCTCACGCTCCAGTTTTCCCTCATTCGTGAACAAGATCCCGAGATACTTAAACTCCTCCACTTGGGGCAGGACCTCCTCCCCGACCCGGAGAGGGCATGCTACCCTTTTCCGGCTCAAGACCATGGCCTCGGATTTGGAGGAACTGATCCTCATCCCGGCCGCATCACACTCGGCTGCAAACCGCTCCAGTGAAAGTTGTAAATCACGAACTGATGAAGCCAATAGGACCACATCATCTGCAAAAAACAGAGAAGCGATTCTAAGGCCACCAAAACGGATCCTCTCAACACCTTGGCTGCGCCTAGAAATTCTGTCCATAAAAGTTATGAACAGAATCTGTGACAAAGGGCAAGCTTGGCAGAGTCCAACTCTCACCGGAAACGAGCCTGACTTACTGCCGGCAATGTGGACCAAGCTCTGACACCGGTCGTACAGGGACCTAACAGCCCATATCAAGGGGCTGGTACCCAGGGGCGTGCAGAGCCCACTAAAGGGGCAGGTGCTCAAAAAAAAAAAAAGGGGGCACATCTAACTGCATTTTAGGACAGAATATTAACAAAGTCACATAGCTTTCAGAGTTAAATAAACAATGATAAATTACAAAATTGTGAGATATACTATCAAAGCTTAGGAAAACCTCTACATAGAACAAAAAGGTGTTCAATACAAGATCAATTGGACTTTATTTGTAATAGAATCTTCACCAGCATCTACATAGAACATACAACTACTGTATCCATATGTAAAATATTTTATTAGTAATTTCTTTCTGCAGGTCTACTTTGTTATAGGAAAGCATTGCAATATTCAAACCTGCGATTTAGCAAGATATGTAAATCAGAGCTACACCACCAGATATATTTTGTCTTTACAGATTTATTAAAAATGTAAACAAGGGCACAATGCAACTTTTTAGTGTACTGTAATCTATAAAAGAAAGAGCTGCCTGGTTTGCTACACTTGCAGTGGAGATGAAGATGGTCCATTCAGAAAAGCAGAGCTGCATCAAACTTTAATGTGGAACTGCAGAAGAAAACTAAACAAAAGCAAAAATTGAGTTGTTAATGCAGGTCACCATGAGAAAAGCCTACTGAGACTAACTGACCACCAAAATTTAGACCTACTGTATATCTCTATTTGTGTCTTAGTGTATTTGTAAGTACCTATATACCTTTTCTTCAATCTTTCCTCTTCTTTTTTCTTGTCAGTTTCTCTTTTTTCCTCATTGTCTCATCTTCTCTGTGTTGAGTGGAGGGAGGCCAATGTCTCTTATTTATTTCGGTCTCTTGCCTTTCTTTCTCTCCCCCCCCCCACACCCAAACTGAATCTAAGATCCAAAATCTTCTTTTCCATCATGGTGAACTGTTTAAAAACAAACTTCCAACTTTTAAGCATTTTTGCTATTTTTGTTCTCTTCTTATTTAATAATAATAATAATAATAATAAATTCAATTTATAACGCACTTTTCATTAATGAAAATCTCAAAGTGCTACAAGGTGCAACAGAATTAAATGTCAATAAAACAAGTAATAAAACAAGTAAAATCAATAACAGTTATCAACTAAGATCAAAAGTAGTATTTATTTATTTTTATTCATTTTATATTATTTATTCATTTCAGATTTAAAACACAAAGACAATTTACAAACACATGAAAGAAAAAAACAAGATATAAAATGAAAGGTAGCAGAAGAAGAAAAAAATCTTATCATATCTGCCCCTTCTTAAAACAACTGTGCAGCAGCAGTTTTCTGTTGGTCATGTCTCGAAAACGTGGGGCCATGCCCCCCCAACGGTAATGCCCCCAAGGGGGGCAGCTCCCCCACTGACCCTAATGTGAATGTGAGGCAGGTCTTATTACTCTGGGTTCATGAGACACGACTCCAGATCAGTTTGGCCCCACCCCTACTACTACTGTTGCATTGTGGGGAATGTAGTGTTGGTACATGACCGGAGGGCTTATTATGTTGTTTTTCTTGCAAAAATACAAAAATAATAATAATAAAATAAAATAAATAATTTTAGTACGTTATTATGTGTCAGAGGAGGGCTTAGGAATAGGAAATTTAAAAAAAAAAAAAAAAAAAAAATTTTTGACCAAAAGGGCACTTGGGGGCAAGGAGCAAAAGGGGCAGGTGCTCAAGCCCCCATAGCCCCCCCCTCTGCACGTCCCTGCTGGTACCCCATACTCCCGGAGTACCCCCCACAGAACCCCCCGAGGGACGCGGTCGAATGCCTTCTCCAAGTCCACAAAGCACATGTAAACTGGTTGGGCAAACTCCCACGCACCCTCCAGGACCCTGTTGAGGGTGTAGAGCTGGTCCAGTGTTCCACGACCAGGACGAAAACCACACTGCTCCTCCTGAATCCGAGGTTCGACTATCCGACGGACCCTCCTCTCCAGAACCCCTGAATAGACCTTACCAGGGAGGCTTAAGAGTGTGATCCCCCTATAGTTGGAACACACCCTACGGTCCCCCTTTTTGAATAGGGGAACCACCACCCCAGTCTGCCAATCCAAGGGAACTGCCCCCGATGTCCACGCGATATTGCAGAGTCGCGTAAGCCAACACAACCCCACAACATCCAGAGCCCTAAGGAACTCAGGACGAATCTCATCCACCCCCGGAGCCTTGCCACCGCGGAGCTTTTTAACCACCTCGGCGACCTCAGCACCAGAGATTGGAGAGCCCGACCCAAAGTCCCCAGGCTCCGCTTCCTCAGTGGAAGACGTGCCAGTAGGATTGAGGAGGTCTTCGAAGTATTCCGCCCACCGACTCACAACATCCCGAGTTGAGGTCAACAGCACGCCATCCCCACCATAAATGGTGTTGGTCGCGTACCTCTTTCCCCCCCTGAGACGCCGGATGGTGGACCAGAATCGCCTCGAAGCCGTACGGAAGTCATTCTCCATGGCCTCTCCGAACTCCTCCCACGCCCGAGTTTTTGCCTCAGCAACCACCCGAGCCGCATGCCGCTTGGACTGCCGGTACCTATCTGCTGCTTCCGGGGTCCCACAGGCCAAAAAGGCCCAATAGGACTCCTTCTTCAGCCTGACAGCATCCCTCACCGCCGGTGTCCACCACCGGGTTCGAAATAATCACTAATTGACCAATATTTTATCTCTTAATTCTGATGTCAAAAATGTTGATTTTACAGCAACATAATCATTAATATTTAGGAATATTTTATTAGAATTTCTGCCTAAATGGACAAAGATAAAATATTTAATTGTTTTACATTTACAGAAAATTCTGCAAAAGTTATTTTATATTAATTAATATAATAATAATAATAATAATAATGAATTCAATTTATAACGCACTTTTCATTAATGAAAATCTCAAAGTGCTACAAGGTGCACAGAATTAAATGTCAACAAAACAAATAATAAACAGTTAAAATCAATAACAGTACAAATAATAAACAGTTAAAATCAATAACAGTATCAGTAGTAATATTAATATATTAATATTTTAATCATCTTTGCTGCAGCCGTCAGTATTTATTTAGTATTTCTCTCCTTGTTTGAAGAGTATGAAGCCAAAAGAAGAAATGAGATGAGCTGATATAAAACTTAATATGGAAGTAAAATATTCTAAATATACCTGTCAGTGACTGAGCACCTGTCAGTGACTGAGCACCTGTCAGTGACTGAGCACCTGTCAGTGACTGAGCACCTGTCAGTGACTGAGCACCTGTCAGTGACTGAGCACCTGTCAGTGACTGAGCACCTGTCAGTGACTGAGCACCTGTCAGTGACTGAGCACCTGTGGAGGAAGTGGACGCGGGCACACCTTGGCTGCCGCTGCTCCTCGTACTTTTTGCTTTTTGAAGCCTTTTTTATTACTTTCTGCTGTTTTTTTTCACCGAGCCTTGTTGGACATTTCTACCTTTCTCGACTGCAGAGTGCGACAGGCGTAAGCCTGTGTACAGCACCTGTACAAGCGGACGCGGACATTTCTACCTTTCTTTGAACTTTTCTACCTTTCTTGAACGCAGAGTGCGGCAGGCGCAAGCCTGTGTACAGCACCTGTGTGAATCGGACACGGACATTTCTACCTTTCTGTGATTAAGTTTTGTGTTTTAGTTAGTTAGTTTTAGAGCAACTGTCTTTTCTGACTGCGTTGTGGATCTGCAAACATTATAAGTTGCCGGTCAAAGCAGATGACCGCTTGTCCTGAGCCTGGGTCTGCTAGAGGTTTCTTCCTTCTAAAAGGGAGTTTTTCCTTTCCACTGATGCCATTGTGCTTGCTCAGGATGGGAGATCGTGGCGAAGCCAAGATTTGACTTGTTTGCTGGAGTCATTAGATAGAAAACTTTACTAGTCTAACCGGAATTTTAATAATAGTAGGGGCTGCTAGCTCCCGCTAGCTTCAACACAAATTTAGCTTCGAGTATCACGTAGCTGCACTTATTGTTCACTTACCAGCTGCCTCTCTCAACTTCTTGTGTCCTCTGGACTGTTCTGGACTCTCTCCTGTACTCCTTCAAGGTAATGCTCGTTCGAGTTACATCTCTTTGCTTCTTGTATATCTTTCTCGGAGCCGTGGGCCTGCTGCTAGCGGCTAGCTCTGTGCTAGCCTCCTCCGGCTCGTGGATGTTGACTTACTCCGCTTCGCAGTTGTTTGAACTTAACAACTGCTCCATTCCTCTTTCTATTTCCACCATCAAACAACTGGGACTTCTGCGTAGACCTCGTTACATCCATAGAAGCTCTCGAAAGAAAACTGTTTATTCTCAAACGAACTCTGATTCGATTAGTGCTGTCTGGACTGAGAGACGTGTCGCACCTCGATGGCGTCATCAGAACGCTGCGTCTGTAGGCCTTTGTAGTCCTCTGCGCACGAAGTGGCGAGGAAAACGTGGAGTGGACTTCAGTCTGCTTAAACCGGTTCAAAAAGCTCCTATTCCAACTGGTATTAAATTAGAACTTTTCAATGTGCAGTCACTTTCCAACAAGTCATGTTTAATTCATGATCACATTCTGGAGAAGGACTTGGACCTCATGTGTCTTACAGAGACGTGGCACCAACCAGAGGTGTTCAGTTCTCTGAATGAGGCGTGTCCCTCTGGATACAGTTATCTGCAGAGAGCCCGCAGCACTGGCCGCGGTGGTGGTCTGGCAGTAATTTATCGCAGTAATTTAAAATTGTCTCATCTGTCTTCTCAGGACTTTTCCTCTTTTGAATGTCTGGCTTTCAGCTTCAAAGCCCCACTCCTGATGAATGTTATATTAATTTATAGACCTCCCAAACCGCATGTTTCATTTAACTCAGAGATGCATGACCTCCTCACTTTTTTCTGCACCTCCCCTGTGAAGACTATTTTTCTTGGCGACTTAAATATCCACGTGGACAATTCTTCTTCACCTCTGGCAACAGATTTTAAGTCTCTTCTGGACTCTCTTAATCTCACTCAACATGTTGACGCCCCTACGCACAGCAGGGGGCATACTCTGGATTTGGTGATTACAGACACTGTACTCATCAATAACTTATCTGTATATGACCTGGGTGTCTCAGATCACAGGGTCATCTCCCTGGAAGTGCCTTCATCTTCGCCTGCTTCAAACCCAAAACGACCCATCCAGTTCCGTGACCTTAAAAACATTTCCCTTGATGTTCTGTCTGCTGATCTTCACACCCTGACCGCTGTCAATCATCCTTCTGCAGATGACTCTGTGGATTACTACAACCAATCTCTTCGGGAGCTCCTGGACCTACACGCCCCCTTAAAGACAAGACTGGTGTCTTTCTCGCGCTCAGCTCCTTGGTACACTGATGAGCTGCGCAAGATGAAGGCAACTGGCCGTGCTATTGAGAGACGTGTAAAATCATCTGGTCTGTCTGTGCATAAGCAGGCATATAAAGAACATCAGAAAGCATACGCCTATTCTCTTAAAGAAGCACGCTCCAAATATTATTCTAACATCATCAACACCTGCCCTGGAAACTCTAAACAGCTCTTCTCCACAATCACTCGTCTGCTTAATCCCATTAAGCAAACTCTTGAGGACTCTGCTCAAAAATGCGACCTGTTTCTTTCATCTTTTAAAACCAAAGTTGACACTATCAGATCTCAGCTCCACAACCTCCCCGTTCTCAGTGTGCCACCCACCCGTCTGCATTCTGGGACCCTAAACAGCTTTGACGAAGTTGTTCAGAGTGAGGTGGAGGCCATCATCAAGAAAATGAAGCCTTCATCCTGCGCCCTGGATCCTTTCCCCTCTTCTCTCATAAAAACCAATCATTCTGCAATAGGCCCACTTATCACTCAAATAATAAATCAGTCTCTACAATCTGGTCATGTTCCACTGCCTCTAAAAACCGCCATCATTAGGCCTCTTCTGAAAAAATCTAATTTGGATCCCGACATTTTTTCAAATTACCGCCCAATTTCACACCTCCCTTTTCTGTCTAAAGTGCTGGAAAAAGCTGTTGCTGCTCAGCTGCAGGATCACTTACAACAACACTCCCTGTATGAGAAGTTCCAGTCTGGATTCAGAGCAGCTCACAGTACAGAGACTGCATTGCTGAGGGTTACCAATGATGTCCTCTTGGCTGCTGACACTGGCTCTCCCTCCATCCTTGTCCTCCTTGACCTCACTGCAGCCTTCGACACTGTGGACCATAGTATCCTCCTCCACCGTCTTCATGTGGAGGTCGGTCTCTGCGACACAGTCCTGGACTGGTTCAAATCTTTCCTCTCCAATAGGCTGGAATGTGTTAGTCTTGGCAACGCCACGTCCCAGACAGTTTGTGTCTCCTGTGGTGTCCCTCAGGGGTCGGTTCTGGGGCCCCTGCTGTTTTCCCTTTACATGCTGCCTTTAGGTCAAATTATTAATCAGTTCAACATTTCTTTTCACTGTTATGCCGACGATACACAGCTTTACATCAGGACTGGAGCATCCTCATCTTCCACCTTGTCATCTCCATCTTCACTCACTGCCCTCTCTGCCTGCCTGGAGGCAATTAGGGCATGGATGAATCAGAACTTTCTTCAATTAAACTGCTCCAAGACTGAGGCCATACTGATTGGCACCCCTCACCAGGTACAAACATCTCCTATAACAAGACTTTCCTTTTCTGGACAAGACATCCCCCTCTCCACCTCTGTTACTAATCTTGGAATAAAAATGGACTCCAATCTTACATTTGAAAATCACATTAAGCATCTGTTTAAAACTTGCTTCTTCCATCTTCGAAACATCTCCAGACTTCGCCCATCCCTAACTTTTTCCGATGCTGAGAAGCTCGTCCATGCTTTTGTCTCCTCCAGGCTCGACTACTGCAACTCCCTGTTTATTGGAATCCCTGGCAAAAACCTTCAGAAACTTCAATATATTCAAAACAGTGCAGCAAGGATCTTGTTGAGAGTTCGTAAATTTGAACATATTACGCCCATTCTCCATAACCTTCATTGGCTTCCTGTCGCCTACAGAATTCAGTACAAAACTGCTCTCATTACACATCAATGCTTACACGGAACTTCACCAGATTATCTGAAGGATATTCTCATTCCATACTCATCCACCCGTTCGCTGCGGTCACAGAACAGCAATCTCCTTCACATTCCGAGAACCAAATTAAGGACCATGGGAGACCGGGCTTTCAGTGTGGCTGCCCCCCGCCTGTGGAACTCTCTTCCTGAATGTCTAAGAGCCCCACAGTCTGTGGTTGACTTTAAGAGCGACTTGAAGACCTTTCTTTTCGACCAAGCATACTCTACCTCCTCATGATTCTACTTTTGATCTTAGCTGATATTGTTATTGGTTTTAATTGTTTTATTATTTGTTTTATTGTCATTTAATTCTGTTGCTCCTTGTAGCACTTTGAGATTTTCATTAATGAAAAGTGCGTTATAAATTGAATTCATTATTATTATTATTATTATTAAATATGAAACTCCCTAAAATGAACTCACCTTGCCCAGATCTCACAGTTTACTTCATTACCTTCAGAATATTTAGAGATTTATTTGCATTGACTGTGAAAATGATACTGTGGACTTTACAGAAACAAAAAAATACATTTTCTAAATATCTTTACAAGCATAAAGTAGAAAAACAAACGTCCAAAGTGCACGGCATTTCTCCTGTTGAACAAGATACTTATCGATTAAAAGACGGTTAAACCATCTAAAAGTACAAAAGAGAGAAATCACAGCCTGACTAATATTATTTCTTAAAAACAGTTGATTTGTGCTGCCTGACAGAAATATCTTTATTTCTTCTCAACAATACGTCTTAAACCCCCAAAGAGAAACTCCCTTCTGTTACAGTCAGAGACAGAACATGTGCCTAATAATAAAAATTCACAGATATCAAACTTTTTACATTAAAAAGTAACATTTTGGATTAATTTCAGACAGAACTTGTCTTTGCAGAACAGGATGCTCAGGTTTTTTGATGACTCATGTCCAGCGTCAGATTTTATCATCTGAATTTATGATGGCAGGAATAATATATCGTTCACAGACGAGCTGCCGTTTCCCTGCTTCATGTGAAGAAAACCAACAAATGGACGACTTTAGTCTCATTAAAATCATTACTGTTCTGCCCAAGGATGGAAGTTGGAAATTTATTAATAATTTAGTTTGAAAAATAAGAAAAAAGAACTTCCACAGTGTTGATCTATCTGTATTTTATTTTGAAGGAGAATTTTGAGTTGGCAGTGCATTGTGGGTAGCAACAGCAGTTAGAACGTTCCCTAGCAACGGCAGTTAATCTTCCCCAGAGCCATAGGCTGTGTCTCAATTCAGGGGCTGCGTCCTCATGAGGACCCAGCCTAGCTGGGCGAGTAGGCCACGCACTCACAAGACCGGGTGGGCTGAGCGAAACTGCTGAAATGGGACGGTCTAGCCTTCAGGAGAGCCGGCCTTGAAGTGGGTGGGGCGTTCTCTTGAAGTGGGTGGGAAGTTCTTGTGTGCGCGCTTTGTGTGTGTGGAAAGAGAAGGGACGCCGCTAAAATATATTAGTTAGCTGAATACATGTATATATATTAGTGTTTCTGAGTTTACTGTTTGTTAAGAACTGATTACAAATCAGCTTATAAGGGGCGATCTGTTAAAAGCGAGAGTGGACCTACAAAATGCAACTTGTCCAGTAGCTCAGTTAGTAAATCAACCTGTGATTGGTGCAGAGATACTTTTCTCGAAGCTGGTTCGAATCTCACTCGGTACGGTTAAAACTTATTTTACGTTTGTCTTTTATTGGATAAAAAAACGAGGACTGAGATTAAAAGGAAGGAGTTTGTGAAACTCCTTTTTATTTTATCCAATACAGTAACAACAACACGCAGCAGCCCCGACACTGCACGCAGAAAGTCTCACCCCCCCCCGCGAAATCTCTGCTGGCGCTATGAATTCTGGGATAGCCTCCGTCTGGAAGGATTCACGAATGCATCCTCAGATTTCGGCAGGAAGTAGGCCGCATTCCTCGGCCGCATGAGGAGGAGTCTTCGAATTGGGACAGTCCTCCGCGCGGGGCAATGACGTATGCGGCCGACAAATGCGCACTCATGAGGATGCAGCCCTTGAATTGAGACACAGCCATATACTGTATAGAGAGAGTTCCGACACGCTTTGATCTCGCCGACAGGCTGTCAATCGTTCCAAACTACGGCTATGGAAACCTTGTGGAGCTGCGCCCTCTGGCGGCGACGGAGCGCTACTGCAGGCAGCTTCAGACTGTAACCAGAGCCATGGAACAAATCGCCCCCTCCATGACCCACGTGACTTCCGCATTCCATTCTTACAATGGAACTCTATGGAAGTGTCACAACTCTCACTTTATATGGCTCTGATCTTCCCCAGCTACAGAAGTTGGGAAAACGTTTTTGCAGAGAGAAATCCTGTCTGTTAAAGCTGGGGTATGTAACATTGTAACTGTAACTTCAAACAATATATTTTTAACATATTTCTTCACTCTGTCACTATCTACTGACAGACTGATGTTAGACAAAGTAATCTCTGAAAAAAACTATAGTCCCCTTGCTTCTCTATCAGCATTTATAAAAACACTGAAAACACAGAGTGACCCGGACACTGACCAGCCAATAAAAACAGAGTTGTTTGTCACGCCCCAACCCACGCCCCCGCCTGTCACAGCCTCAGCGCCGCGGCTCGTTCTCATTCAAAGGATTGCAAAGCGATGCAGGACTGTTTTTTATGTGACACAAATGTATTAAATATCCCTTCTTCATCCCAGAGCTGGACTTTTATTTAGTTTTTTTGCCAAAAGTCAAGTGATCGCTTCATCCTCCACTCACAGGAATGAGGAAATGGATTTGTCACGACTCACGAGCGAATTAAATCATGTCCAAATTGGCTGGTGATGCTCTGCTGATTACAGGGTCTTTTTGTGTTGTTGGACGAGTGATTCATGGTTTTATTATATTTTTAAACAGTTATATTATCATATAAACACAGAACTTCGCAGCGCAGAGACAGCAGAGCCATATAAAGTGAGAGTTCCGACACTTCCATAGAGTTCCATTGTAAGAATGGAATGTGGAAGTCACGTGGGTCATGGAGGGGGCGATTCATAAGATATCTATGGGGCGATTTGTTCCACTAAACTGTTCCAAACAGCAGCGCTGCTAGCATCAAACGTAGTTCATTCTTGATGTTTCAGACGTGTTTTCTCCGGTAAGTTGATGAAAATACAATTTTCTTTTGCCCTTGTGAAGCGTTTAAAACGTCTAAAAATGCATAGTGTAGTGCTCACGCCACTAGGTGGAGCTGCAGGATAAGAAATGAAGAGGAGAACGGTAGAAGGAATGTCAGTTTGTTACGGCTCAATAATTACTGAAAAACGCTGGACAAAGTAAGAAAAGTCGGTTTTTTGTGTCATGTTGCGCCAGTAGCTGCTCAAATTGACTGACAGCGACGAGCTGTTTGGAACAATTGAGAGCTACATGAACCACGTGACCGCCTGTCGGCAAGTTCAAAGAGTGTGTAGTGGACATGACCTTGTCCACTTTTAAGACACCTGTGTACTTTTGAACTGTCCAGTGATGACCTTTACTGACCTCTCAGTAAAGCAGGACATTTAACACAATTATTCCATTAGTTATAATCTGAGGACATATAGTCACTAAAAGAGACTATTTCTATATCTTGATTTTATTCTAATGTAATCAAGAATAACTTTTCTCATTTTCATGATATGTGCTTTTATGCTGTGTTATTCTGAAATGTGTTAATTACTGTCTTCACTGCTGTGTTTAAAGGTGAAGCCTTCGGGTCACAGAGACCGGACGGTTTTGTTTAGAAACTCAGAGACAGTCTGATGAGCAGGGCTCCAGCGTTATCTGTCTTTTTTCCTAAACATTTCTCTCTGCTGCTGGCTTGTAACCTTGGGTTTGATAAAGCAAGTGAACTCCTCTCTGTGTTCCTGCTTTTAAGTTCTAACTGTGCGGAAACGCTTCAGTCTTTGAATGGACAAAGAGTTTGAATGGACGGAGACCTGAAAGCTCTCTGCCTTGCAGCTGGTCAAGCTTGGTCAAGAGCCAAAGACTAACTTGTCAGCTAGAACTGATGGACGTCTCCATCCAGTTCCCCGAGCAAAAGCTCCAAAGTTCTTAATGAACTTCCTTTGAGAAACATCTCGTCTTGAAGTCAGCCAGAAGCTGCCACATGTTTCTGACGGCTGACGCGGATCCGAGGAGACGTTGGAAGTAAACGACCAGTTCAGACGTACGAGGGCCGGAAGGACTCTGTGCACCTGGGAGGCTGGCAATATCTTTATCAGACGCATCGTCAAAAGGTAAAGAGCGGTTTACAAACGTACCTGGGATTTAGCCGAAGTCGGATGGAAAGTGTCATCTCTGGTTACACTCGAGATAAATAACTTAATCTCTCCAACCTCTTATTCCTCCTACTCTTTCCCCTCTCTATCTAAGCTGGAAACTATATTTTTAAGCTGAAATGCCCCTCAGACTAAATATGTGTAACATCCAATATTGAAGTCTGTTGTGTTGAATTTAAGTGTGCTGACGTTTTAATTTGAAAGAAAGTGAAATCATGTCAATCAAGTGTAATGGTGTTAATTTAGTTGATTTATTTTAAATAAATGATAGTGTCTCTTTGACATATCAAACTAAGTTAACGTCTTTGTCACTTAATGGCTCTGTTTATTTATCCATCATAAAGATCACAGAAATATTGGGTAAACTGAAAAAGAAGAGAATCCGTGAAATTACTATTCAATCTGAATAAGTAAATTAAGGTAAAAAGGAGGTCAGTATTAAACTGACCCCCCCTTTAACCCCTTTACATCTGGTGGCCTCGTATCGGCTTCTAAAAGTTTATTGATAAATCTGTGGTCTCAGTCATGAACTGTAACGTCATGTTTGCATAAAAGGATCCAAGTTTTAAACTCTGAGGATAATGATTTTGGCTGGAAGTGTTCAAAGCAGGCAGATTCTGCATGTTTTTATCATTTGAAGCTGTGAGATTATTATTGTTTCAACTCTGTTAGACGCTGTTGGAAGCATTCAGGTGAAGTTTTGTCAGCCGTAGTCTGTGGAGGTTCTGGTTCGGTCCAGTTCACGCGGACTCCTGTACAAAGCTTTGTTTGACCGCCGAGTCAGAAGCCTGAAAGCTAATTTAACATCTACAAGATTGCTGTTGTGGTATTTTACATTTTAAAGAAGGTCGAAGCAGCATATATGTTAGAACGTTGTCGGATAGTGGTTCTGAAACCCGAATTCTGCTCCTTTAAAGTGGACGGAACCGACCTGAACGCGCTCCGAGTGAGTCCGTGTTTGTTCAAACAGCTGCAGTGCTGTGTTACTGAGCGTAACTAAGTTTGCCTGTCTAGATGTGCGCGCCGCATGTTTCAGAATTTTGGGAAGTTAAATTGTAGCGTTTGAGTTGTTTTAAGAGTCTATAAAGTTGTGGTCTGCTGTGCAAGCTAACGTTAAAAAGACGTGTCTCATGTCCGTTTATGAGCTGTGATTGGATGATACGAGTGCTGTGTGCTGTGAATCACTCTTGTAGCGAACGCTGATTCGCTGTTGTGTGCTGTCAATCACTCTTGTGGCGAACGCTGATTCGCTGTTGTGTGCTGTCAATCACGTCGCACGCCGTTGCGACCAGCCCATTTTGTCGTCATTTCCGGCACGACATTGGTCGAAGGTAAGGATCTACATTCGCCATGTATGCTTGTAGAATGAACTACTGACGCTGTGATTGATTTGTTGACGCCACGTATGTTGTAGCGAGCTCCGCCTCGCAAGCACTGAAGCTGGTGACGCGCTACGCACGCTGCGTGGGCCCGCCCATTTTTGTCGTCACTTCCAGGTGCCGCACTTTGAGTGACAGGTCACACTCGCTGGCTCACACTCGTTCACACACGAACACACACTTAAACACTCATCTGAAGCCATCAACACTGTCTAGCAACATAAACTTGTCTCTGACAAGAAAGCGGTTCGAGCAATTATCACGTTCTTACTGAAAACTAACCCTAATAGGTTGTTTTCTTTCCATGTACTGATTTAAACTCAGTCGCTTCGTGATAACATACGCGACGCTGCCCCCTGCTGGACGTTAATAGATGAGTTTTCTCTCAACACATCATAAAGTCAGCATTTTTTATGGTGAAAATTACCAGCTTTAAAATTGTTCTGTACACAAACAAAAACTCCTGTTTATTTTAAATAAAGAATTTTTGAAAACAGAGGTACAGACGAACAATTGATGCTCATTTTAAATACTGAAGAGATTTAAAATAACACTCAAAAAAGCATCTTTTATTTGATTTTCAGATTAAATAAAAAAGAAAAGTTGATGGAGAGCAGAGCATTTCCACATTCAAAATTTTAAACAGCATTGGCATACACTGTACACTTTTGGTTAAAAATAGCATTTTTAACGTTTTTCTGTGTACGTTTACAACAGTGAGGTTAATTTGATAACGAATTTCTTTTTCGAATAACACCTGCATGTACCAGCTTGTTGATTTTTACAGACTCAAAACAAATATGGATAAACAATCAGATGAAGTTGTTCCATCCTCATCCTTGGAGGATGCTGATGGTGAGCAAACTCCAGCGCCGGTTGAGGAGAAAATCCCAGCGCAGGAGGATTCAGAGTCTGAGTCAGAGGACACAGATTGTGTTGATAATGCCTTAAAACTGCTAATGAAAACACTCGTGAAGTATGGTGAGGAGGTAGCAGCAATG
>JBBPBX010044899.1:0-27249 GCA_038048925.1 Garcialebias charrua
TGCTCAAGAAAAATTAATAGACATCATCATCATCATCATCATCATCATCATCATCACAATCACTAAAAATAGATCAGACTTTTTATAAACATCTGCAGCAACATATCAAGACCGAACTTGAACAAATAATTTGGTCTAATGTATTGGAATATATGAATCTGAGATCTGTACTAACAACAAAAGTGTCAAGGAAATGACACTGAAATGTCAAAGCCGGTTTACAAAAACAGGCAAGTTTGAGAAACAGAAATATAATTTACCGTGGCTGAACAGTGACATTTTAAAATTGATGAAACAGATAGAGCCTTTAAAGATCCACTGACGTGATTTTTCTACTATTCATCAAATTGCTCAAAATATATATATATTATCATTTAAATATGTTAATTTTTGCAAACAAAATGATAAATCACTTTAATTTTGCTTTAAAAGTGATTTTGAACTTCAAGCCGTGTTTAATCATGGGAAATCCGTTTACACCTGAACGCACCATCTGTGATGTAATGTGCAGAGTGAGAGGCAGAGGGCTCCAGTCTCTTCAATAGCAGACATTTTAAAACCTGACTAATTTAGCAATCTAGGTGAAGATTTAAGCTATTTGTCTTCATTTTGGGAAGCAGAAAATAGTTTGGGTGATGGAACAAGAAACAGCAGGATCTAATTTAGATCTGATGCCGTATCAGACTTACTTTTATGTGAGCTGCTCATACCGTGACAAGCCAAGAGCTCTGCCTCAACTCTGCACATGACATCACAGATGGTGCGTTCGGGTGTAAACGGATTTCCCATGATTAAACACAGCTTGAAGTTCAAAATCACTTTTCAAAGTCAAAGTCAAAGTCAAAGTCAACTTTATTGTCAGATCTGCAATATGTACAGTGCAGGACATACACAGGACCGAAATTGCGTTTCTCTCAGTCCCTCGGTGCAACAGTAAACATCTAAACATTGAAACACTGAAACATATAATAATAGACATAAGCATAAAAATAGTAAAACTAACACTGTCCTGAGTTTTTTTTTTGCATAGTGGTATAAAAAAAGAGTATAAAAAGTATAACTAAAATAAACTAAAGGTTTCTAGCATTGACATTTGCAAAGTGGCAAAGCAGCGTATGAGTCAATGTACACAGTATATGTATGAGGTAGTAGTTGATGTTGTTGTAGAGGCAAAAAGTGGCATATGCAGTAAGGCACATTGGGCATCCCTAAATAAGACCGTTCAGAGCACACTGTATATGTACCAGCAGTGGTGTAGATATTAGAGTAGTGTAAATAAATGTAAACAGTAGTAATTACATGTAAGCAGTAGTAATAAAAGTAAACAGTATTAATAAATGTAAACAGAGAATGTAAACAGTATTATGATTATAGGCAGTGATGTAATACAGACATTAGTGCAAGTATGAGAAGTAGTGCAAACTGTATGAGCACATGACCGAGAGTTTAGTGAAAACCCGTTTGGTGACACAGAGTCTAGTGTTAAAAACTTTGTGTTGAGTGATAGTATGTGAGAAAGTTTTAGTGTTAAGGCAGTTCAAATGGGAGGGGAGGCAGAGCAGGCAGAGTGTTTAGCATTCTGACTGCCTGATGAACAGAGCTGTCTCTCAGTCTGCTGGTTCGAGCCTGGAGACTCCTCAGTCTCCTTCCTGATGGCAGCAGTCTGAAGCAGCTGTGTAGTGGGTGTGTGGGATCACCTGCCATGCGGTGGGCTTTCCGAGTGAGGCGTTTGCTGTGTAAGTCCTGCAGTGAGGGCAAGGAGGTGCCCACGATCTTCTCAGCTGCTCTCACAATGCGCTGGAGGCTCTTGCGGCAGGATGCAGGATGCTTTTAAAGCAAAATTAAAGTGATTTATCATTTTGTTTGCAAAAACTAACATATTTAAATGATAATATATATATATTTTGAGCAATTTGATGAATAGTAGAAAAATCACGTCAGTGGATCTTTAAGAAATCATTTATCATTGATGACAAACTGACATGGAAACATCACATAAATTCTGTAAGAATAAAAATAGCTAAATCTATTGCAGTACTGTACTGTACAAAGTCAGAGACTTATTAAACGATAAAGCTCTGTATTTGTTGTATAACACAATCATTGTTCCACACTTAATTTTTTTCCCTTTTATAGGTGACCTCCCTTCTCACCTCACAGCCATCCTCTCACACCGATATGATTATTAATTTTTTTTTTATAGAGAGAAAGGAAAGATAGAAAGTAAGACAACAAAACACAACAATTATCCACAAAAAGAGCACAAGGCAAACACACCCAACCTCCGTCCGCAATCCTGCAAAGCACATGACAGAACACAGCAACAAAATACACATGCATAAAGACTAATAATATTCATGACCTTGCAGTAGATTTCCATAAATAAACATACCCATACCTACAAATATATATACATATACATTCATATCACATATCCATCTACATATCTGCATATGATATCTACATATACATCCCTGCATTCATTTGTGTGTGGCTGTGAGCATGCATACGTGAATAAGGTTCCTCCAATAGAACATTCAGTAGCGACCGTGAAGCATCAGAGATCCGCACCCCCAAGGCCCGAGGCAGACAAAGGGGCGATCAAAGCCCAAGACCCCAAGAAGGACCCCGAGCCCAGAGTCCCCAGGGCCACCCGAACAGGACGAGCCACTCACCCACTCCCCAGATCCGACCAAGGGGGAGAACCGGACGAGCTCCACCAGCGACTACACACAATGACCCCCGGGAGGCCAACAGCGACAAACCCACAGGCCCCCGCCGGAGCCCGCTGCAAGAGCCCGCTGCACTGACGTAGCCCCAGGCCCGGGCACCGAGGCCCGGGCACCAGGGACGCCCACCCCTCAGGCCCAGACCCGATAGGACCAGAGGACCCGAGCCCCACCAGGCAGCCACCAGGCCGAGCCGACACACGCCCAAGCGCCCAACCCCTGAAAGCGACAACAAGGGCCCCCAGCACGCCCGCAGGCAAAAGGACACCCACCCGGGGGCCACGTGGTAGGAGCGCAACACCAAGTAGCCTCAGATGTAACAGAGAGGGGGCAGTCCAAATCCCAGCCTGACAATTAGACATTCATACACAGACACACTCACTCAGACCCACCCTCATCCTCACTCACACAAAGACAAACAATAACGACACGTTCCATTCATAATCCTGATGCACCCTCTATACCCCCTAGGTCCAAGACATGTATCTGCCCCCTACATGGGGCAGCCCACACCCAAGCCCAGGAGGTAGGCCCATTCATTCTGGGGTGGAGAGTAGCCGACATCCAAGATTCGGCCCAACCCTCGCCCTGCCGACAGCACAGGACACCCGAGCCCAAGCAACCCCAGGGAGAGCGAAATGCCAGCCCCGCCCACGGCGAACCCCAGGCCCCGAACCCCCCCATAGTCCAGGACAACCCCCGACGGCCCACCCCCAGAATGTCCGCCAGGCAACCAGGGGGGTAAGAGAAATATAAATAAATAAATAATATATATATATATTTATATAAATAAATACATAAATAAATAAAATTGAAATTAACAAATCTAGACCCCGACATACACACCCCGTCCCCAAATGTGCTGTTGGTGTGTGTTGTTGTAAAGTGCATTTAAAAAGGGAAGAGAAGGAGCAAAGGCTGGCATTATGCCAGTTTCCCCTCCACTCCAACTCTAACCCAGGCCCTTATTGTCTAAATGCATAATTGTGAGTGAGCATAGGCACGGGGGCGAGAGTGATGTCATCCCGCCACCCATAACCATAGTGCTCACCCCAATTCCTATATGTGAATTTTATGAGGATGTTTATGAGTGAATGTCTAAAGTGTATAATAAAATTGAGTCCCAGGTGGTTCTGAACAACAGAGATGTAAAAACGTTGCAGCACACCCGAGTCTCAAAATCCCTACATGTATTAATTTGAGATGAGGAGGGCGGAGGTGCGTGGTGAGGGATGGGGAGAAAATATCTGCAGGAACAACGCTCCCGCAGCGAGTCAGCTCCCCCGCTGACCCTAGATACCCCCCCCCAGTTCGCCAAGGTCCACCCCAGGAGCGAGGCCAAGAAAACACCTCGGCCAGAGAGCCAAAGACCAGAGAGAGACACGGCCCCAACAGCACAACCAACAGCCCACATCCACCAGGGCCGCCCAGACCCCTACGAACCGCAGTCAGCCCGCCGCCCAAGAGGACACAAAATCCCACATGGACGACACGGCCAAGAGCGCCCGCCCAACCGCCGACAGAGCCAGGAAGCACCGAGAGCGGGCCCCAACCAGGGCCCGCACACCGGCCATGCATAGTCCCAGACCATCATCAAGGACATCCACTTAGTCCCCACCCCAGAAGAAATACTACACCCACCCTTCATACTAACAACTTTCAGAACACATAACACACTAGACACCCAGGCTGGGTTGACCTGCCCCCTCCCATTGGCCATCAGTCACGCTCCCAGACACCCAACCCCCCAGCACATGAACCCCCAGCCCACCAGCGAGCCGAGGGCCCCCGGCCAGGGCCGGGCACCAGAGCGTGAGCCAGCCCATAGCCCGGCGACCCGCCTGCCAGAGCCCAAGACCCCCGACCCCCACCAGGCCCAAGCCCGGGGACGACACGGACACGCCCCCAGAATCCCAAGCTCCCGGCGCCCACCCCGAAACCACCCCAGCACAGCCGGGTCACAACAAACAAAAACAGGCTTTGTAATTGTTTTACACGCTTTCCCCCAAACATCAATACAGTAAATTAAGTGTGGAACAATGAATGTGTTATATAACAAATACAGAGCTTTATCATTAACAAGGCTCTGACTTTGTACAGTACTGCATTCGATTTAGCTATTTTTTTTCTTACAGAATTTATGTGTTGTTTCCATGTCAGTTTGTCATCAATGATAACACCCAAAAACTTCACCTCACTCACTCTACAAATCTCAACACCATCAATTTTAAACTACTTGTAGTAATTTGGCATTATAATAAACATAAAAACTGATTTGATTGGACTGATGAATGTTATCTTGAAGTTCTGTCTCTGTGGCCTTCTAGGGTGTAGAGAACCACAGAAATGGTTATGGCGGGACGGATTTGGCCCACAGGCCTTGAGTTTGACACATGCAATCTAGTGTAGAGTTGCATTCAGGCCCAAAAAATCCGATCCGACCCGGCCCAAGCCTGCAGTCATCATTTCCGAACCCCACCCGACCAGACGAATTAACAGTAATTACAGGTCAAACCCACCTTTTTAATTAGTTATTAACGGTAGGGGATGCGCGGCTGAATGAAGGGGCAGACGATCTGAGCCGAGGTGGTGTTTGTTCTTTCAAGGTCGTAAAAGAACATTTAAACCCAGTTTCTCTCCGCATTTTATGTGCAGGTCAATATCTTTAGTTCCAAAGATCTGCAGCAATAATGTTCAAAAAAATTTGTAGTGCAAGATCAACAAACAACAAATAAAACAACTTAGATGCATGCAAATACATTTAATTGTGCAAAAACTGACAAAATAAAATAAAATAAAAAAGAAATACTTAAATAATGTAAATGAACAATTACAGTACTTGTACAATTCTGCCCCACTCTGGGCCCTTGAGCAAGGCCCTTAACCAACACCATCTGCTCCCCTGGGCACCCTAGATAACAGCTCTCTGCTCCACACAGAGGGCTGTGGTAGCTCGGTGGTCTGTGGTTGTGTCAGGAAGGGCATCCGGCGTAAAAACAAGCGCCAAATCTTCGTGCGACCAGTTCGCTGTGGCGACCCCTAACGAAGGGAGAAGCTGAAAGGAGAAAAAGAAATACTTGAAACCACGTAAAATGGTTTAAAAGTTGTTTTTTTAAGTTGAATAATTGGTTATTAAAACTATGTACAGTATATGTATGCGACAATTTGCAAAATCTGAACTTAAAATATTAAACAACCTTTACACACATTTGACCTGCTTGTGTTACGTCTTCCTCAACACTTCACTAACTTCCTAAAAACCAGTGCTTCCACTTAGGGGGCCCCCTAGTGGCCCCGGGGCCCCACGCAGCCGCTTAGTTTGCTTATGCCTTGGGCCGGCCCTGGGCAAAAGAGAGCACATTGCACCAGTCTTGGCCTCCCTGCACTGGCTACCGGTTCATCTTCAAATCTTGTTCAAAATTCTCCTGTATGTCTACAAATAGCTGAACAGTCTCTCCCCCCCATCTCTCTGATTTGCTACAGCAATTTGTTCTTTTTATTTATTTATAAAAGAACAATACAAGACAATCCCATAAATGATAATGTACAAAATATAAAAAAATGAAAGGTAGCAGAAAGAAGAATAAATCTATTATATATGCCCCTTTTTTCGAACAATCAGATTAAACAATAACAATCTTCAACCAACAGTACAAAATGACTATAATAATAATAATAATAATAATACATTTTATTTGTAGGCGCCTTTCTTGGCACTCAAGGTCACCTTACATTGTCAATCATAAAAAATAAAATAAAAATAAACCAGACACATTAAAAACATAGAAAAAACAAGTAAAATGAATTTTAAAAAATAAAATAAAAAATAAGACAATGCAATTGTTATCATGCATAGGCTACTTTAAACAGGTGAGTTTTGAGTTTGACTTTGAAATGTGGCAATGAGTCTGTGTTGCGAATATCAGGTGGGAGTGAGTTCCAGAGCTGGGGAGCAGAGCAGCTGAATGCTCTGCTCCCCATAGTAACAAGACGGGCAATGGGAACAATGAGCTGGATGGAAGAAGAGGATCTGAGGGTACGAGCAGGTGTAGCAATGTGAATAATGTCTGAAAGGTATGGAGGAGCAAGGTTGTGGACAGCTTTGAATGTAAGGAGGAGTATTTTGTAATTGATGCGATATGGGATGGGAAGCCTATATCCTATATCATGTCCCACCACGTTCTCTGAGGTCAGCGGGTTACTTCTAACAGTTCCAGGGACTCCTCTTAAGCGCAGAGGTGACAGGACTTTCTCTGTAGCAGGCCCAAGACGCTGGGACAAGTTACCTCTGCTCGTCAGACAGGTCCCCTCCCTCTCGGTTTTCAAATCCCGTTTAAAGACCCATTACTATTCTGTTGCTTTCAACACCAGATGATCTGTGTTTGGTCGTTTTATTTATTATCTACAATGTTTTTATGTCTATATTCTGTTTTTAACTTCATTTTGTATGTTGCCTGTTGTTTGACTGTTTGTACAGCACTTTGGTTGGCCTTGTCGTTGTTTTAAGTGCTCCATAAATAAAATGGTATGGTATGAACATGTCAGTGTAACAGTGTTGTTGTTTAATGAACTTTGTCTAAATGCACCGTCTGTATAATATGTTTATTGTTTCGTAAAAAAGTTTATTTAGTAGTTATTAGCAATGTTATTTTAATATTTGTGGAAACTAGTTTTTACATGTAATCCAGGTTCCTTTGGTTTGTGTAGTAACGATGCCCCCTAGTGGTAGGTCACGGTAAATACATGTGGACATGACGTCAGCAGCTCGGTCATTTTGCAGACGCTTCGTAGCTCCGTGATTTGTTTCAATTACTAACGAAAAAAGACTTGTCGTGAGTCAAATAGTTTTTTGTGTGATTTAGTTCCAAGCTGCTGCTGCCAGTGGCGTGTATCACTGCAACTTATTGCCTGTGGACAGTAAGTTATTTCAGTCTGTTAGCATCTGTAGCTGTTAGCTGCTGTAGCTGGCACGATTTGTAGTGTCAGCTCATCTGCGCATGCGCCACACAAGTAATACTTCCTGCTCGCACGGATCACCGTTGAATATGCAAGAAGAAAATGTATTTTGAAAATAAATGGTGTTTGAAAAGTACGATCTTAATTTACGCCACACGTATTTCCGTTAAAATCATTGACATAGTTACGTCATTGGTTAAAATGAAAATGTTAGGTTGATGTAGCGCAGCTTCACCACGGAGCGGCGCTGTTTCACCATGAAAAATCTTTTTTTTTTTTCATTTACCCTTTAGTCTCATTGAGCCACGAGAACTCATTTTCAAGAGAGACCTGAAATAATTATACCTCAGTTCTTGGTCAGTTCATTCAGACTCATTAAAAAATTATAATATTGGTTTATATTCATGAAGAAATTACCACTAATTTAAGTGTGTGCTTTATTGAAGAGTTGTGTCAATAAAAACAACCACTGGATGGCTGGCTTTGATTAATTAATCATTTGATAGATTTGATTAATTAATAATTCAGCATCTGATGTGCTGTATATAATTTTTTTTTGCTTTAATAGATTCCTGTTTGCATTTTTTGGGGCAGCACGGTGGCTCAACTGGTAGAGCCTCTCAGCGAGCTGGTCCCCGGTTCAAATCCCAGTCCGGGGGCCTTTCTGGGTGGAGTTTGCATGTTCTCTCCGTGCATGCGTGGGTTTTCTCCGGGTGCTCCGGTTTCCTCCCACAGACCAAAAACATGCATGTTAGGCTGATTGGCAACTCTAAATTGACCCTGGGTGTGAGTGAGACAGGTCCCTCTTGTAAATGAGTCCCCGTGGCTCAATGAGGCTAGCCTGTATAGATAAAGGTTGAATGAAAATTTTCCAGTGCAACCGTAAGCCTCCAGTATAGCTCTGCGTTGGGCCGGACGCTGTGCGAGCGCCGCGGCACAAGCCTTTGAACGCAGCAAGCTCAAATTTTACGACCGCCTACGCGCGCGCGTTGTCTCACAATAAATTGTTCGGCGCTGGACTGTTTTGTATGAGACACAAATGTATTAAATTCCTCTTCTTCATCGCTGATCTGGACTTTTCATTTGTTTTTTTGCCAAAAGTCAAGTGATCGCTTGAAGCGGTCACCATTCGCTTCCTCCTCCGATGAGGAGGAATGAATGAATTTGTCACGAGCGAACCAAATGTCCAACGTGGATGCGCCAGGTTCTAAATATTTCCTGGTGGGCTGTGGGCTGCAGGACCAGCGCTCCCTGTTTTTATTTTATTTTTTAGAACTTTTTATTAACATATAAACACAAAATACCGCTGCGCAGCCCGTGCCTTTTCTTTCACCATTCGACCTGTCAATCAATTCAGTAGGCGTGTCGGCAAATGACCAATCAGTTACCTCAATTTGTCCCGTAGGTAAACGCTCCGCCCTGCTGCTGCTCAAATTATGTCAAGAATTTGGAGCGTCGAGCGGCGTGCTGCCCAACGCACAGCTATACTGGAGCCTTTAGTTTTGGTCAGCAGAAGTTTAATCTTCACCTCATCTTCAGCTGGGCCAAGAGTTTGAACCAAAAGCCAAGCATCCAACTGCAGGATGATCTGTGCAGGATCTGCAGATCTGTGGCCCTAATAATTTTTTATTCACCCTAAATATGCGTCGCATATCATTTTAACCAATGACGTAAATATGTCAATGATTTTAACGTAAATATGAGTGGCGTAAATTAAGATTGTACTTTTCAAAGAAAATTAGTGCATTTTCCTTAATCTTGCATATTCAAGGGCGACCCGGAAGTATTACTTTTTGCGCATGCACAAATGAGCTGACTCTACGGATCGTGCTTCTGTAACAGACGGGGGAATGACAAGCTGTAGCTGTTAGCATCTGGAGCTATTAGCATCTGTAGCTGTTTGCATCGCATCATGCTCGGATAATGTGGTGACTGTTTCCCTATTTTGCTGTGTAGGAGTAGGAGCTACATGTCAGACCACCACCAACCACACGTTTGTTCTCAAACAGGTATGGTTGTAATTTCTAGTAAAAAATGTTGAATATTATTTTGTAAGTTTTTCACGTGTTTCTTTTATTGTTTGTCTGAAAGTAGAGGTTTTCATAACCATTTGTAATGTGGTAAATTCGAAAAAGCTTTATTAACATTGCACCGAGGTACAGCGAGAACATGTACGTACAGTCGTCTGAAAGAAAGATAGGGCGGAGTGTACGAAGCTGCAGCTTCACTAAGCGCTGCCTTTCTTATCCTTTTTCAGAATAATAATCTTAGATGAGAAAAGAGAAGAAAACAGGAGAGACGGTATAAAAAAAAAGATCTCTCACACCTTGTCCTAGACAGGGCACAGTTTGAGGCATCAAAAAAACCTACCACAGCAAAGCAACATAGACGTGATACATGTACATATACTGTAGCTGGTGAAGTCATTGAATTTTAGGGGCCGTTTACACGACGCGTACTGTATTTTGAGTGAAACCGCTCCTTTCTCTCTGCGGTTCTACTTATCGTTTACACGAGACCAGTAGCCCCCCTCTTTGAATCCGATGGTTTCTGAACCCACGGCTCAGAGTGGAGCTTTTTTGCTGACCCCCCGTTGATAATGTACACATCTCTCGCTGAGCTTTTGTTTGAACACATGCGCGCGCGCACGCATGCGCGGACAGCCGGCATTTCCCGTCTGTTAAACTCCTGAAGTTCGCAGATGACACTACAGTCATTGGACTTATCAGTGATGACAACGAGTCTGCATACCGACAGGAGGTGGAACGACTGATGTCCTGGTGCAGCCTGAACAAACTGGAGCTGAACACACTGAAGACAGTAGAGATGAGAGTGGACTTCAGGAGACACCCCCCAGAACTGCTGCCCCTCAAAATCTTCAACAGCCCCGTGTCTACGGTAGAGTCCTTCAGGTTCCTGGGAACCACCATCTCACATGACCTGAAGTGGGAGCACAACATCACCTCCATCCTCAAAAAGGCCCAGCAGAGACTGTACTTCCTACGCCAGTTGAGGAAGCTGGACCTGCCTCAGGAGCTGCTGATCCAGTTCTACACTGCAGTCATTGAGTCCATCCTGTGTACATCCATCACAGTCTGGTTTGGAGCAGCCACAAGGCAGGACAGGAACAGGCTGCAGCGAACAGTGAGGACGGCTGAGAAAGTCATCGGGGCTTCACTGCCCTCCATTCAGGACCTGTATAACGCAAGAACCAGGAAACGGGCTGGAAAAATCATCACAGACTCCAGACTCCACATACCCGGGTCACAACATGTTCCAACTCCTCCCGTCTAGCAGATTCTACAGATCTCTGTCCACTAAGACTGTCAGACACAAGAACAGTTTCTTCCCCCAGGCCATCACCATCATCAACAGCTGATCATCAGACATCAATCAGCGTGACCCCCAACCCATTCACAACTCCCATGTGATGTGAATCTTTCTGTATATTGTGTATTATTTGTAAGTTATATGTAAAGTATCTGTATAGTGTCAATACTAGTGAGACATTTCTTTTAGCATTCTTTTTAGCATTTTTTAGAGAGACATTTTCTAGAGAGACACGAACATCCGGTAACAAATTCCTTGTGTGTGTCAACATACTTGGCCAATAAACCTGATTCTGATTTCTATCAACAACAATGGCGGCGGACAGGCACCGCTTTCTGAACTACCGATGAAATATATTTTGAGTCTCATATTTAATTAATCTACACCTGAATTACCTGCATCTGTGTTGGAAGAGACACAGCTGGATCCAGTTCTTATTTCGCTGTTTATTGAACGAGGCAGGCGGATATTTCACGTGTCATGCTGCACAATAACATACAAAATAATAACAGTTTAACAATAATAAAACAATATTTATGTTAGCGTGGGAGATATATAAAATTATCTGAGCTAAATTAATCTATCTGGACTCAAGTTGCGTGATTTAAACGATGCATAACTTGCTGCGTATCAAAGTTGAAAATGAACACACCAGGTTTATTTTTTATTTATTTATTTATTCAACACCACAAACTGTATGTCACACAAACACTGAGAATTAAATTGAACACTTTTAAAAACACGTTAACCGAACTGTTATGAACTGGACTCTGCTGTTTTCATCCTGGTGGACACTGGACCCACATCCGAACCGGTCCGCTTCGTGGAACGACAGCTTATCGACCTTGCAGGAAAAAAATAAACATAAAACCTCAGTTGGTTGTTCTGTGATCGAAGTAAACACAAGGAAACATTATTAAGAACATTGGCCCTCATTCACGAACCGTTCGTACGCACAGATTTGTTCTTAAACTGTGCGTACGAGTGATTTAGGATCATTTGCGGCATTCAACAATGTTTTCGTATCCTACGATTTTCTTCAGATACGAACAAAATTTACGAGTGGTCCGGACCTGTCGTATAATTTAGGAGCGTCAGTCTGCTGTCATCCAGACGGATCTTCTCCACGAATAACTTCATATTTCGTTATTTAGAAAATATTTTGGGTTTAAAAATATCACGCACCATAATTATTCTTGACAATAGGTTATTCTGTTTGAATTAGAATTATAATTTTAAGTTTAATTTGTCTGGTGTGTCGCGCAGGCTTCAGTGAGTCGTGCGCTCCCCTTGGTCATCAAAGCCGCTCCTCATATTAACACCCAGGTACATAAAATTCCCATACACCGCCGCAGAACAAGTACGAATTAAGACTGATTTTCATGCTATTGCTGGACTGCCAAACACCATCGGAGCAATAGATTATTATATCTGATTCGAAATATAACCTGCAGAATGTGGTTGCGCGCTGACCAGGAGGAGCGCGCATGACTCATTTGTGCTGCAAAACATGTTGGCACGCGTCTTGCAGCGTGGCATTTATTGTCCATCCATCTCGCAGACTATTCCTTGACCACCTCCTGTCCGTGCTGCGGCGAGACGTTTGTTTGAAGCCATTTTCAGATCAAACCATTTATTCTTGATTTCTGATACTGTACGACCCACGGGACACACAGCATATGCACTACAATATTAATATGAAGTTAACTGTAGTTTCGAGACATTTTAAAATGCTTCTGTTCAAAAACACATCCGACACTTGCGGGGGGTGGGGGGTGGGGGGTTAGAGTCAGAGTCTGTACCCCGGAATTACACCACATGCGTTACGGCTCCGCCCCGCTCCGGTCCGACCTCCGCAGCAAATACGCACCCATTATAATCAATGACAGAATTTACACTGGCTCCGCACGGCGGCGGCGAGCTGCGGAGAGCGGACGGCAGTCCGTCAAAATTAGAAAATTTTCTATTTCTGCCGGATGACGGAGCTGTGCCGGAGTCAACTTTTGAAGATTACGTCGCACCAACAGGAAAAGGAACGAGCACAACTTCCGTATTTACAAAATAAAATCACCACGGGCGGACTAATCCTAGCTCTATACGGATTTATTTGTACAAAAATGCTGTCAAACTATCATTTATGACTATTCTATGACTAAACTATTATATTTATGACTATGACTACGCCTACAAACGCAATACAAGAAATAAATAAATAAAAAAGTATTTTATTCTGAAATGTAAACATCACTTCCTGTTGCTCAAACCATGTAGCTCATTTACGAGAGAAGATCAAGGCAGCAGTCTCTCTACAGTTGTTCTCCTTCTTCCACCGAATGAATTGTTTTGTTCTGACTTACTTATTTATCACTTGATTTATCGCGCGATCTCGCACGTGTCTCGGAGCGGCGCATCCAGGCGGACCTGAGCGGAGCGGAGGCAGTGGAAATTGGACTCGCTCAGCTGCGACCTGCGGACCGGAGCGGGGCGGAGCCGCGTGCAGTGTAAAGCCGGGGTGAGAGTCTTTATTGTCATTTGCACCGCATGTGGTACATGTGATGAAAACGAGATTATGTACACGGGGTCCCAGTTACATCCAACAACAAATGCAAGAGAAAAACAGTAATAACATCTAGAATTAACTAAGAAAAACATCAACTATTAATACACTAAGCCTAATATAGTGGGAATAAACAGCGGCACGAACATGAGTTTGTATGAGCAGATGGTCACAGATGAACACAGATGAACACAGCAACAAGAAAACAGATCAGCATCAGCACAATGTGATATTTTGCAGTGTTTATTTTTTATTTTATTTTTATTTATTCATGAGTCTAACAGCCTCAGGGTAGAAGCTGTTCCTCAGTCTAGTGGTTCTACACTTGATGCTCCTCAACCTCCGTCCTGAGGGGAGTGGGGCAAAGAGTGAGTGTGCTGGATGAGTGAGGTCTTTCATGATGCAGGTGGCTCTTTTCCTGCATCTAGAGGTGTAAATGTCTGTGATGGTGGGGAGACTGACTCCAACAGACTTCTGTGCAGCCTTCAGCCTGTGTAGTGGTGCGCTCTTCTGAATAAGTGAAACTATAATGTAACACAGTATACTAAAATTAGAGATATTTGACCATCCGACACTTGCGGGGGGGTGGGGGGCAGCGGTGCGCCACAGCTCTTCTGAATAAGTGAAACTATAATGTAACACAGTACACTAAAATTAAAGATATTTGACCATCCGACACTTGCGGGGGGGTGGGGGGTAGCGGTGCGCCACAGCTCTTCTGAATAAGTGAAACTATAACACAGTTGTTTACACTAACATTAAAAATATTTGACCATCCGACACCTGCGGGGGGGGGGGGGTGGCGGTGCGCCACAGCGCGACTGAGAGCAGATCTCCGAACGCGTGAAGTTCCTCCTTTTACTTCTTGAGTTTGAATGAATGGACACTTCCTGCTGTCAAAAGGCAGGAAACGTGGCCTTATATGGTGTTTTGAGGGGTGGGAATTATGTAAATGACCTCTCCGCGAGCACGCGCAGGTTGATAGAACAGGTGGGATTCATTAAATTTACGCCCATTTACACACTTTTCTTGAGGATAGAAGACTTTGTTGAATCTGACGTGGCATGTTTGCACGAACGCTTCGTACGAACAAAAGTATGAGAAATTTAGGATAAAAATACGAACATTTTCGTGAATGAGGGCCATTGTTTACCTTGTAGCGCTGCTGTAACTCAGCTGATTTACACAGACTAAAGTCCGACATCCTCACTCGGTTCAGGTCCGCTCAGCAACTGGTGTGCAGCTTTTTAGATGAAGCGGGTCCCACTTGGTGTCAGATCTGTCAACTCTTATCCAAATTCCATCTTTAACTTGTTGTTAAGTTGTTGACAACTTGTTGTTAGCTGAACTTTTAGCCCCAGAGGAAAACAGACAAGGCAGTACGCATGCGCATTAGTGAAGGTTCAAAAATTCACAGCGCCATCTAAAGGCCCGGCATACTACAGTGAATTCATGAGGGCGAGGGGGGGGAGTCATATCCACAGAATTCGCTCGTGTCAATGCAAAACTTTTTCCTCTAATTAACATACCCCAAACCTCCGTTTCCCCCCACCGTGTTCGTGTAAACAGGGCCTTAAAGGGAAGTCGTAGCATAGTCCAGAGCCCCCCCCTCTCAGCCACTGTCCAGATAAGAGGTGTTGTTATGATCAGCTCTGTTGAGGTTCTGTCACATGTCCACGGCCTTGGGAAAGGGAGGTGTGAGGAGACAGACAAAGCATCTTTGTTTTTTCAAACGATGCCATTAGGAGTTGAGATAAGCCCGTCGTCAAGGCTACATTTTAGGTCAGGCAGAACTTGTGAGTTGCTGGTTCTGCCTTTTAAAGTCTTGCTGGTAAAAGTTATCCGATGGAAAGCTTCAAACAGCCGAATTGATTCCTTAAGCTAAAGCTTACAGCTTCTCCAAGATATTCCCACCTTCATGTGTGCTGCTAGAGTCCATAGTCCTGATAACTGCCCGCTCCAGCTCTCTGACGCAGCTCCACATAATTCAGTCTGAGTGCTGCCAAGCTTCGACACCTCCACTTGTAGACAATCCAGTTTTCACCAGCCAAACAGCAAAACAACCAGTTGTCATTGTGAATCCAATTTGTTTCTGTCAAGGTATGAAGGGTCCTCCTCACCCTGACTCCTGTCGGAAGAAATTTATCAATTTTGTTGAGAAACCAGCTGATCAGGTCCTTCGAATTAGGAAGGTATGCAGGAAAAAAAAAGAATCTCTTAAAGCTAGATTTATACTCGACGCGTTGCGCAGTGCGCCAGGGTGCACGTGCCAAAAGTGGTGCAATATCACCGTCCCCGCCCCTGCGCGTATGCCTCGCACGTCGGTTTGGCACGTGTCACGCACCTCTGAATTTTTCAAACTCCGCAAGGCTAGTGCACGCGCCGTGGGCGCTATTGAATTGATTGACAGGTCGGGTGGGGACCTCACCGACAGCCTTCACGCCAGAGCCTGTAGCTGTCTGCGCCGCTGTGGTCGTGGAGACGGCGTCGCGACGCATGGAGGAATGTTTTGTATGTGACAAAAATGTATTAAATTCCCCTTCTTCATCCCTGATCTGGACTTTTCTTTTGTTTTTTGCCAAAAGTCAAGTGATCGCTTCCTCCTCCGCTGACTCCATGCATTAAAACTGCAAGACACAATAACGTTGTTCTATTAATAATAATAATAATAATAATAATAATAATAATAATAATAAAAATGAATTCAATTTATACCGCACTTTTCATTAATAAAAATCTCAAAGTGCTACAAAGTGCAACAAAGCAAAAATCAAATAAAATATTATGATTTGCTCCTCTAATAAATACAACAGTTCAGCACGCGAGCGGAAAGCCATTTTTTGTTGTTGTGTGATTTCAAACAGTTGTTCTTTTACGGTAGATTTCTTCTTCTACACCCTTTCTTGCAACATATGTACAGGTTTTAGAGGGTACTTCCACCTGCTGGTCCGTAAAAGAACAGCACCTTGCCATGCATCGCCGTGCGTCAACTATAAACACAGCGGCGACACTGTAAATGCATGAAGCCGCACGGCTCAGTGCGCACGCAGTGCGCGCGCTCCAGCCAGCGGACCAAAGTGCGAGTATAACGAGGCCTGAAGCTAGATTTATACTCAACGCGTCGCGCGCACCAAAAGTGATGCAATATCGCAGTCCCCGCCCCTGCGCGTAGGCCCCGCGCGTCGTTTTGGCGCGTGTCGTGCACCTCCGAATTTTTGAAACTCTGCAAGGCTAGTGCGCGTGCCACGCCGTTGACGGACTGGGCTCAAAATATCAAGATGGACGCTTTCGAAGCTGCTCTTGCAGAACGCATTTGGCTGTATCGCCATTTGTATGATCCCTCTATGAGAGAACACAAAGATCTGCAAATGGCACAAAATTCATGGAAGGAGATTGCGGAAGCGATGCATAAGGAGGAATCAGTCTGTAGAAAAGCTTGGAAAAACATGCGGGATCGCCTTGTGAAGGCCAAGAAGAGGGTGACCAGAAGTGGCGATCCTGGGACCAACAAACCAGTGCCAATCATTGTTGTGGAGCTGAGTTGGCTGTCGAGGTTTATAAAACGCCGCGAAACGGACACCAATATGGAAAAAGAGGTAAAAATGCAAAAAAATAAAATAAATGTTAGTACTGCTTTATTACAGCTAGCATAGCATGGAATACAGCAGGCCCTGCTGTGCAGTCTACCATGTGTTTTTTACCCTTTGTAGTCATTGATATGAATAATAAACTGTGAGAATGAATTACCAAAACATGGCTTAATGAAAATATAAATCAAGCTGCTGACCAGTAAATGTGAAATAGTGGAAATAACCATTTTAGATCTGCACACCTCAACTGTAAACAAATTTAGCCTATATGTGTGTTTGTAACGGTCGGATGTATACTGCAGTTGTAGTACCTTCCGAAAGCACAAGAGGGCGCCTCCTTCATATTTGATATGTCATGACTCACCACAGAAGTCAGCAGAGAGTAGCTGGGAGCTGGACTGTGTGTACACGTTAGCTGCCCTGCTCAACTTCAGTAACGAAGTGGTGAGGGATATATGGACTATCTTCTATATATTCATGTATGAATATTAGACTTAGCGCCGTGGAGACCTGGCATTGTATGATTTTATAAGCAATGTAATAAAAGTACCAGTGGGAACCAACATTCTTTTGCTCTTTTCCAAGCTACTCTGGAGCACATGTTGCTAATGCTAAGCTAGCTCTCCTCCTAAACACCACCACACACGTTACATGTTGATGCTTCACCTTCTTTAAACTGTGAAAAAAGAATGACCAAAACATGGCTTAATGAAAATATAAATCAAGCAAGCTGCTGACCAGTAAATGTGAAATAGTGGAAATAACTATTTTAGATCTGCACACCTCAACTGTAAACAAATTAAGCCTATATGTGTGTTGATACTTCACCTTCTGTTTATTAAGCTAACAATTACACAAACATTTGTTTTTATTTAAGACATATGTGCATTGTATCCGTTACTGTTTCTTTTTGTACTGATGGATGTCAATGTCTGTTTTTTAGCCTGAAGAAACACCACAGAGCCAAGCACAGGACGATACATGGTGCCTCGACCAGACCGTCACCCCATTCGACCAGACCGTCACCCACGTCGACCAGACCCTCACCCCCATGGAACAGACCCTCACCACCATCGACCATGAGTCAATCACACCCATCGTCTCTTACAACCTCACGCCTACCGGACATCAAACTGGCAGTACGCCAAACGTAGGGTGTTTTCCTCTGCGCAGGTCCTCCACGCCAATTCCTCCCTGTCCAACGGTGCCCATACCCGTCCCACCTCGATCCTTGCCTGAGTCAAGCAGCAGTAGCAGAAGCGACAGCCCTAGCACCAGCTCAGGCAGTGATTTCCATCAGGCTTCCGGCGCCATTGTGCGTCCAAATAAACGCAGGGTAGCTGACCCTGTTGTGCATCTGATTGAGAAGCTATCTCAGGATTGGGAAAATGTACTGCAGGAAAGGGGCGATGTAGAGAAAGCGCGCAATTTGCAGTGGGATCAGATCAACCGAGAGAAAGTGTGACTTGTTCAGGAGTGGGAGCGGCTCAGTACTGTAATGACAGGGAACAGTTGAAGGCAGAGAGGGATTGGGTGAATCAGGAGGGACAAAATAAATGAGTACAACAGAAAGCGGCATGAATGTGAAGACAAACTGTTTGGAGGCATGGTTGCAGGCATTCTGACATGAGTTGATGCCACTCTCAAGGCCCTCATCAAATTTAAAATCCACCAGCTACTATTTGATGCAGAGCGGGACTTCCCCGCTGCAAAGTAGCTTTCTTGTTTTAAGAGAAAATGTGTGAGTGTGCAACATCTTTTTATTTTTTTGCTAAACTACAAATAAAATCGTTTGAGACATTTTGTATTCTCCATCTTTCAACATTACATGGGACCCCTTATTATTAAAATAGGATTACGATAAGTCACATTGTGGTCGTAATTTAATTGAGTAATCAGTTTTTTCAATCTAAAGTGGAAAGCCCAAGAGATATTTGTATATCAACATGTCCAATTTGGAAATAAACAAACATTGCTAACTCACAGGGACAAATTCAGATTTTTAAGTGGTTTTTCCTCAAAATGTTCATTGATGCTTGTCCTAAAAAAATTATACAAAGTATTGTGATTTTATTTTTGAAAGTTCATTCAAATGACACATTTGTAAGGCATTTATCAATTATTTCTAGACAGCATACAATTTTTGCACACATTGAAATCAAAACACTATCTCTACAGGTTTGTCCACATTCCACTTCACATTCCTGGTGAAATAAAGGATACTGTACTACACATTGAGATTTTTCGTGTCCGGTAGCAACGCTTCATTTTAATGCAACATGGGAGTTATATTTACAATGCCATTTCAGGTTTCCAAATAATTATAACATCTAATGTTCTTACAATTATAAAAAAAGTCTTTCATACCAAATTTTATATAATGCAACTGTTAGTGGCTTTGTAAATACAGTACAACAATATGCAAACAAAACAGACGGAAAGCTGAAGTGTCTATTTCAATGTAGTTTCATTTTATTTAACATAATTAACATTCAAAAATTTAATTAAAAAATGAAGGTAGAAGGCCAAAAGAGGAGGCAGCAATGGGAATACAGTATCTTTGATAGCTCCACACTTACTTAGCAAATAAAAAACATCCCAAATAAAATGAAAGAATAAAATAGAAATTATGTCATTTTTTCCTCTTTCATCAAAAACTTTCAAACAAAATAAAGTCAACAGACTGGTAAAATCACATTAATAAAGACAATGGAGTTCATTTTTTTCTCTTTCATCAACAACTTAAAAAAATAAATAAAGTCAACAGACTGGTAAAGTCTCATCAATAAAGGAAATGGAGATCATTTTGCACCAGCAAATTAAACTGCTGATGTCCTCCGGTGATGCTTTCACAGAGTTACTTTCACTGTAAGCATCCTCTCCGTACCACCGCGTCCTACCAGGGTACAAGACCCTGCGGCATCTGAAAGAAACCCTTCAGGTCATTTCGGACACCAATTGCTGCCCTTGATGCACGTGCAGCTGAGAGTCGTCCTGGCGCCAAAAGATTGCTGTCCCCCTGCACCTGTCTTCTCCATTCACCTGGCACGAGGTCCCCGGATGCTGTAGCCCCATCAACAAAACTGGGGGGGATGTAACTGGATACTGCTGAGGTGGTTGAATCTGTGTGAGCTAAAAAGTTGTACAGAGCCACACACACACCTTCACCACGTCCACAGTCTTATCAGGGTGGAACTCTATGGGGCAACAAAAGATCCGCCAGCGTGCTGCCAGGATGCCAAACGTATTTTCGATGACACGCCGTGCTCTTGAGTGCCGGTAGTTGTAGATTTTGCGCGCATCATCAAAGTTGGTACCTGCAAGATGAGCACTTGTGTTTAGATCAATATGTGTGGTTACTCCTAGTAGCAAACTATATAACTGATACATTACACAAATACAACATACAGTACCTGGATAAGGGCGCATCATGTTCACATGTAATGGGAAGGCTGCATCTCCGAGGAACACGTGAGGGACTTTGATGTTGGTGCCAGGCAGGTCGTCAGGTCTGGGCAAGTCCAGGGTCCCACGAAGAAGCCGTGAGCCAAATTCACAGTTCTGAAAGATGCCACCATCACTTTCACGGCCATATGACCCTATATCCACCATGGTGAAGCAGTATTTGGCATCACACACCGCCATCAGCACAATAGAGTGAGTTCCTTTGTAATTAAAGTAGTCACTCCCTACATTTGGCGGTGCTTTCATCTGCACGTATTTTCCATCCACACAGCCTAAACAGTTTGGGAAATTCCAGACTCTCCAGAACTCACGTGCTATTTCTGCCCACTCCTGACATTTTGGCATTGACACAAAGTCTGACTTCAGGGCCTTCCAGATAGCTTGGCAAACCTCAGACACTATCAGGGAAACCGTAGTTGCACCAAGTTTGTAGCTGGCTGCTACACTTTTCTGGCTGCTACTTGAAGCCAGGATTCTTAAAGTCACTGCCAAACGCTCGGGTAATGTCACAGGGCTGCTGTGGGTCCTTCCATGTCGTATGAAAGGCGAAATACGATGTAGCAGGTCATCAAATCGGCGTGCAGACATGCGGAAGTAACTGAAGTGCATTTCTTCGTCAATTCTCCGCATCGGCATCACCAGCATGTTATATTCCCCACCAGTACGTCTCTGAGAGTGTAATGGCCGAACATACCATCTCCTTCTGCGTCCTTCTTCTCATTAAAACCGCAAGACACAATAACTGTTGTTCTATTATGATTTGCTCCTCTAATAAAGACAGTTCAGCAAGCGAGCGGAAAGCCATTTTGTTTGTTGTGTGACGTCAAACTGTTCTTCTTCTACGGTAGATTTTTTCTTCTACACCCTTTCTTGCAACATATGCACAGGTTTTAGAGGGTACTGCCACCTGCTGGTCCGTAAAAGAACAGCACTTTGCCATGCGCCGCCGTGCATCAACCATAAACACAGCGGCGACACTATAAACGCATGAAGCGCTCACGCTCCAGCCTACGGACCAAAGCGCAAGTATAACTCGGTCTTTAAGGGTTCACAGGATGGAAGAATGCAAGCAGGGAAGCAGAGGGGACGGAGCACAGGAAAAATACGTCTGGCTTCGCCAGAGGACAGGAATGAAAAAAAAAAGTAAATTTAGCAAAAAGAAAGTTAATGAACGTGCTCGAGTTTATTTTGATTTGAATTACTTTATCAACAACTACGATCACTAGGGGTGTAACGTATGCTAAAATCACATTTCGGTTCGGTTCAGTTTCAAGGAGGGCTCGGTTCTCTTTTCTCTTTACATGCTGCCATTAGGACCAATCATTGCACGCCATAATCTGTCTTTTCATCTGTATGCTGACGACCTACAAATCTATCTGCCGGTAACTCTCAATCCCTCACTCAGTTCAAACACTATTGTTAACTGCTTAAATAACATTAAGCACTGGGTCTCTCAAAACTTTCTCCACCTAAACACTGATAAAACTGAATGCATTTTATTTGGTCCAGTGACACCAGCAACATCCTTCCCAGTCCCAGTTTTGGTTTTCCGCTCCCCCACTTCAACCAGGTGGTCAGAAATCTTGGAGTGGAGCTTGACTCCAACTTAAAGCTTGATAAATAGATCAGTTCTGTTGTCAAAACCAGCTTCTTTCAGCTCCGTCTGCTCTCTAAAGTAAAGTCACTCCTTAGCCGTAGTGATCTGGAGAAGGCCATCCATGTCTTTGTGAGCTCCAGACTTGATTACTGTAATGCTTTGTATGTTGGAATTAATCAATCTTCCATTTCCCGTTTACAACTTGTACAGAACTCTGCCGCCCGCTTTTTGACCAACACACGAAAATATGAACACATCACTCCTGTCCTGTCCTCTCTACACTGGCTCCCGGTTCAGTTCAGGATACAGTTCAAGCTGCTGCTGTTTGTTTTCAAAGCTCTGAATGGACTTGCACCTCTCTACATCTCAGAACTTTTGAAAGTCCATCAGCCCGGCAGAGCTTTACGATCTGCCAGTCAACACCTGCTGGAGGTGCCTCGCTCAAGGTACAAACAATGGGGAGACCGGTCATTTTCTGTTGCCGGCCCAAAAGCCTGGAATAGTCTCCCCCTTGAGCTGCGTGCCACCTCTGATCTGACTCTGTTCAAAACCAGACTGAAGACCCACTTGTTTAAAAAGCTTTCAGTGTGTAACTTTTATTACTTTTGGTATTTTAGTATTTAGTATTTTTATTTCCACTGCCTCCTTTTATTGCTGCTGTGTTTTTATTTTCACTGATTAATTGTACCAGTTTTTATCTTTTATCCTGTTAAGCACCTTTTATTCTGTTCTGGCTTCTGAAGGAGGCAGTCGCCTTTTCTCCTCTCTTCCCCCGTCCTTCCCCCTCCCCTGCTGCTGCTGCTTTTTGTCTTGTCTGCAGCTCTCATGAAGCACCTCGAACGAAGATTAAGATGAATTGGGTGGTATGGGTATTCAACTCTACTGAAAGATTTCAACAAAAGGCAAGGCACGGGGAGCCTGCCCATCCCCGCAGACGAAACGAGAGATACGCCATGGATTCGATGGAATGGTGACGTCTCGCTCTCTGTGTGCTCTGAGGGAATGTGAAGAATCTGGATTAAATTGGATTACGATGGCGGCGCTTTGCTTTTTTGGCGTTTTGTGGAGCACTGGCCTATCGGCAAATGAGGGAGAGTTTCAGCAGAACCTAATGTTGGAGCACCCGATCTGATCTGCGCCGTGACCTCGGAAATCGGCTGTTTACGAGCTAATCCGGAGGGTGAACACAATCTGAGGATCGCAGATCATCCGCTCGGATTGGGACTCTGGACGCTGGTGGTCAACATCTAAGGGCCACAGCTGGATCAGAGGAAAAAGTCCAGAATTGGACCATATCAGAGTTGCCCAGCAAGACTCAAGGCTGAAGGAATTATACTGTCTGCCTGAAGTGAAAAATATTTGTAATCCTTATCTGACTTTACCCTAAACAGCCTTGGAAAAAGGCTGGATGTCAAATTTCTCCTGAGACGTGTTTTCTGAGGCAAACAGCTGCACTATCGCTACACCCCCCCCCCGGAGAACTTTTTTATGAGCGTTATCGGAGGCCGGCTGGTTTCACCTCAGAACTGTTTGCTATCTGGAATGTCTCATGGACAGAAGTCTCACTGCCTCAGTCTCAAAATGCAACATGTGATTGTCTTAAATGTGCTTCTGGTATAGTTTTTTCTGTCTCATATGGTGTCTTGAAAGACAAAATGTGATACATCTTTTTTAATACCAACGCTGTGACCCTCATGGTTCTTTCCTTGTTTTCACACCTTTGACCTTCATCCCGATACGGATGGGAGAGGCCGCGCTGAAGAACATAATGTGATATGATGTCTCATGTGGTCTGATAAGCAGCAGCTTCACACACTCGCCCCCTTCCGGATGACTGTGCAATGTTAATAAAAGTACAGTACTGTACTCTGACTGACTCTGACCTTGGCCAATGCAAGGCATTGTAGGAAGGTGCTATACAAATAAAGTTTATTATTATTATTATTATTAATTTTCGGTACTAAAAAAGACAAAATAAAGACTTACAAAACGTTTACAGTATTTTGAAAATATGCCAAGTAAACAATACGTTTGTATAAATACAAATAAAACCGACCCATTTGGATGATATTTTAAATAAACGGCAGTCTTTACAATAAATAAACTATACTAACAATACCCTGATGCATGCTCAATAATCCAGGTAGAAAAATCCAAAAAAGCTAAGTCTGGTCCTCTGGACATTCAAAAAACAAAACAAAACAAAGCAAAAAAAAACTGTAGAAACGTTTCGTCTTTCGTCCGAAAGACTTCCTCAGTCTGAGAAGCTGTGTTCAGCTCAGTCTTATAAATAGCACCCTCCCACAGTGGATCAACCAGTTGGCTGATGACAGCCGAAACCAGCTGCTCACATGATCAAGGAGGACCATCAGCCTGACGATGGATCGTTAACACCCTGATGGTTGTTTGCTATTCACAGAGGGCTGAGTGATACTAGCAATAACAGCATTGTAAGTGGGGGACAGTTGAACCCGGAGGCCTCCACCTCTGTTTAATGATGGACGGTTTCTTTTCACAAAGATGGCCTCCTTTACTCCTCTCTCAAACCATTGTTCCTCTCTATCAAGGATGTGAACATCTTCATCCCTGAAAGAGTGACCGCTGGCCTGGAGATGAGTGTAGACTGCAGAGTCCTGACCTGATGATGTTGATCTTCTGTGCTGGGCCATCCTTTTGGCCAGTGGCTGTTTAGTTTCCCCGATGTAAGACTGATCACAGCCCTCCTGACACTGAACAGCATACACAATATTACTCTGTTTGTGCCGGGGGACTGGATCTTTGGGATGAACCAGTCTTTGCCGTAATGTATTTTGGGGTTTAAAAGCCACTGGGACGTTGTGTTTAGAAAATAAACGTCTCAATGTCTCTGAAACTCCCGCAACATACGGAATGACCACTGGTCTGGGTCTGGGTTCCTTCTTTTCACCTGATGGCTGGCTAGAGTCCTGTTTGGGTTTCTTCTCTGCTTTCAGGAAGGCCCAGTTAGGATATCCACATTTCTCTAGAGCCTGTTTTGTGTGTGATTTCTCCTTCTGTCTGGCTGCTGAGTTAGTGGGGACGCTGTCTGCTCTGTGGTACAGAGTCCTGATGACTCCTAACTTGTGCTCCAGAGGGTGATGGGAGTCAAACTGTAAATACTGGTCTGTGTGGGTGGGTTTGCGGTACACCTCAGTTTGCAAATTTCCTCTATCAGAAACTGAGACCTCACAGTCCAAGAAAGCCAACCTGCCATTTTTTACATCTTCTCGTGTGAACTTGATATATTTATCCACAGAGTTGATGTGATCAGTGAAATGTTGGACTTCCTGAGATTTAATTTTAACCCAGGTGTCGTCAACATACCTGAACCAATGACTTGGTGGTCTCCCTGAAAAGGATGTCAAAGCTCTCTTTTCTACCTCCTCCATGTACAGGTTGGCAACAATAGGAGAAACTGGAGACCCCATAGCACACCCATGTTTCTGCCTATAATATTGCTCCCCATATGTGAAAAGAAACCGTCCATCATTAAACAGAGGTGGAGGCCTCCAGGTTCAACTGTCCCCCACTTACAATGCTGTTATTGCTAGTATCACACACGTATAGCGAGATGGGGTTCGCGGGGTTCGAACGAACCGCCCACTTTGCCTATGAAGTCCCGTTTAGGGATATTATGATGGGCGGTTCGTTTAAAGGAAAAGTTGGCCTGGATAACGCAACACGCCTCCGTGGTTCACTGGAAACGCGTCGGGTTGCCACTCCAAACCTTATCTAGACTTGGGTTAGATTCTTTCTTGGTTGAACTTATTTTACGTTTGTCTTTTATTGGATAAAAAAAGAAGTTAATATGCCTGTGGTTAACACAAACTCCTTTTTTTATCCAATAAAAGACAAACGTAAAATAAATTCAACCAAGTGAGAATCAAAACCGAGTCTAGATAAGGTTTGGAGTGGCAACCCAACGCGTTTCCAGTGAACCACTGAGGCGTGTTTATCTTTCAAGGTCCACATTTCCTTTAAACGAACCGCCCCTCATAAAATCCTGGCTACGCCCATGATCACTCAGCCCTCTGTGAATAGCAAAGAACCATCAGGATGTTAACGATCCATCGTCAGGCTGATGGTCCTCCTTGATCATGGGAGCAGCTGGTTTCGGCTTTCATTAGCCAACTGGTTGATCCACTTTGGGAGGGTGCTATTTATAAGACTGAGCTGAACACAGCTTCTCAGACTGAGGAAGTCTTTCGGACGAAAGACGAAACGTTTCTACAGTTTTTTTGCTTTGTTTTGTTTTGTTTTTTTTGAATGTCCAGAGGACCAGACTTAGCTTTTTTGGATATACTAACAATAATAAAAATCTTAATAAATACAATAACAGTCAGAACCAGAACAATAAGCAACATCAGACCATTGACATTCTAACTACAGGTAATCAAGTTTTAAGTTTTTGTCCAAAAAGACCAACTTGTCCACATTTTCTGCCAAAAGCACATATCTAGTTGCAGTGAATATCTCCAGTCGTGGAAAAAACTGCTCACTAACAGGTAGCAGCAGTGTGGCTGTATCATTAAGGCTCCCCTATAGCTCTGCGTAGGGTCATACGCGTGTCCGTGTGCGCGTACTGTGCACAGGCAGGTCACCCGCACAGCTCTGCATTCGTTCTCGCGTTAATTCTCGCGCTTTCGCACCAAATTCTTGACGTCATTTGAGCAGCTGCAGCGGAGAGCGTTTACCTATGGGACAAATTTAGGTCGCTGATTGGTCATTTGCTGACACGCCTACTGAATTGATTGACAGGTCGGGTGGGGAAAAAAGGCGAGAGCCGGCAGCTTCAGCTATAGCAGTGTTCTGTGTTTATATGGTAAATGGAGCTTATTTTATATAGCGCTTTCTAGCTCCCTGCGAGGAGTCCCAAAGCGCTTTACAATACCAACCATCCACCCATTCTTACATGCATTCATAGCGGTAGACTGCCATGCAAGGCGCCTTTCCAGTCCTACCGGGAGCAACAATATGTTAATAAAAAGTTCTCTAAAAAAAACAACA
>JBBPBX010044900.1:0-12616 GCA_038048925.1 Garcialebias charrua
GACGCAAGGCGTACTACGACCAGAAGGCCTCTCATAATGAACTCCAAGTGGGAGACAGAGTCTGGTACTATACGTTCGCCCCAGCAACCGGGAAAGGAGGGTCCGAGACCGGAACTCTCGCCCGCAAACTAATGCCCAGGTGGACTGGACCTCATCTGATAACAGACAAAGTGTCCTCAGTCGTCTACGAAATCAAAATCAGCAAAGGCCGCAAAGAGCCAATTGCTAAATGGGTACATCGAAATCAGATCAAACCTTACAAGGCGTTCAATGACTCCACAAAAGACAAAGATCTCACAAACTCACCGACTTCATGGGATAATAAGGTCGTCCAAACACAAGTTAGTAAATAAACTAATCAGGTTTAAACTACCATATTTCCCACCCTATAAGTCGCATTGTCCAATTTGAACTTAGAAACGCTAAGCCTAAAACCCACAACAAAAAACTAACCTTAACAACCGTTTAAATCCACGAGATTTAATTTGACCTCGGTCATAAAGTTGAGACCTGTTTTTCTTGTGTGTTGCACTTTGGAATCTGACGACAAGAGTGTGTCGAAGCAGTGAAACGTTGTTTCCTTGTATTTAGTCATTACTGTTGTCATTAGTTGAGATATTGTTTGGTTCTGAACACTCCCAGCCAAAAAGGTTTTGTATTAACATTGGTTAATGAATGATATGGATTTAACTATGCCAACATGCAGTTCGTTTTGTTAAATCTCAATCGTCGAAGAGTCAATGTAGTTTAAAGCTACTCAAGGTACCATAAACTACACTGGTCTCACAATTTCTAAATTGAACCGATTCGATCGTTTCTATTCTAGATTATCTATTCATTTTGATGAGTCTCGCCATAGACTTCAAAATTTATTAGGAATACCAAATCCTACGTCGTTCGTCTAAAAGACAACAGACATTTAGATCAAACTATATTTCATTTTTCTATTTTAGTTTAACCTAAACTAAGTAATGAATGGAGGAATAGTTTGGAATTAGAGGCCTTCGTTACAGAAGCCCTCCAAAATTTTATAGGTATAGATCCCTATATCTAATTTTACAGAATTGATCCACCCCTTAATTGGTAATCGTAGCTGATCTAAACCATGATAGCTTACATACCAGGTGCATATAGGTAGGGCCTAATGTAAAATCCCAATCATAAGCCCACCTAAAAAACCACATAATTGCATGACACATAGAACCAGAGTGGCACTGACTGGAAACCAACCAGCCAACAACCTTCGATGTGGGGACCTGCAGCTCCAACGCTTGGTCTTCAACCTCCATCCAAGGGTCGCCTCCTCTGCGTCAATCGAGGGATCCCCTCTACATGCTGATTATAAAAACAATTGTTGCTGATGAAATCGCCAACTCTAATCGATATGGAATTACTGCTGTGGAATTACCGCTGTGGATTATAAGACTTTGTTTTCCAAAGGATCACAGACTTTGTTTTCCAAGAGTTAACAGACTCAGTTTTCCAAGGGATTAAAAGCTTTTCGCAATGGGATTACCTCCGAACAGTATGGAATTTCCAAAAACTTTATGGGATTATAATTTTTGATTTTTCTTTTCCACTTGCTGGATTACTTCAAGATCAGAGACAGTTCAAGGTTTCCTTTCGTGTTGGACCCCATCCCCAAGGACTGGCGATGGCTTCCAAAAGGGGGGAGATGTAGTGGGCATGACCGTGTCCACTTTGATACACCTGTGTACTTTTGAACTGTTCCAGAGATGACCTTTACTGACCTCTCAGTAAAGCAAGACATTTACTACAAATTAGTCACATAGTCACCAAAAGAGACTATTTCTATCTTTGATTTTATTCTAATGTAATCAAAAGAATAACTTTTGTCATTTTCATGATATATGTTATATGCTGTTATTCTTTTAATATGTAGTATTACTGTGTTGCTTGACCAAATGAAAGTGTCTACTCAAAATATCTATGACAAAGTTGAATGAGGTGTCAGATTGACTTGCTCAGGAGTTGTTTTTGTTGAGTTCAGCTGAAACTCTCGGTAGCGTCGAGATGTCTCCTCTCTTTCAGACACTTTTCCAAAACATTCCTCTTTGTTATCTAAGCAGACTTGCTGTCAACCTTGAGTTTTTCACTTCACGTTTTCACACTCCTCTTGGCCCACGGACCAATGAGGAAAGTGTGTTCTAATCTCAACATTTTTGAGTAAAAGCGTTTTTTTGCATGAACGCTTCAGAGTTTCTGGGAACTTCAAGACATGGAGACGTCCCAAAGAGCTGAATGAATGCCTGTCACCCGCCAAGGACAGTCATTCAGCTAAGGATTGTATAACATGCTGTTATGAATCCATTTCTAACGAGCGTAAGCTCAAAACTTTGTTTATTCCTTCCTGGAATAAGCTTATCTTGAAGTCAGAGGCCAGGAGCTGACATATTTTCTGATGACCAAGCGGAACCCAGGAGACGTTGAAAACGTAAACGAATAACCAGTTCGGACAACTGGGCCTGAAGGACTGTGCATCTTACAGGCTGGTGTCATCTCTTTATCAGACTCGTCGTCGAAAGGTAAAGAGCTGTTTACAAACGTACCTGGATTTTAGCAGAAATCTGATGAGAAGTGTCACTTTGGTAACATGCTCAAGATAATTTCCTTTAACCCATCTCTCCATCTTTCCTCCTATCTTTTTCCCTCAATTCTAAGCTGGAAACTATTTTAAGCTAAAGAGCCCACAGACTAAATATGTTTAACATCCAGTATTGAAGTCTGTTGTGTTGAATTTAAGTGTGCTGACGTATTAATTTGAAAGAAAGTGAAATCATGTCAATCAAGTGTAATGGTGTTGATTTTAGTTGATTCATTTTAAATAAATGATAGTGTCCAACTCGTCAGGAACCAGGACTACTCCTCTTTGATTCATCCATCTAAGACAACAAGTAAGACAATTCTGATTACTTCAAGATTTAAACATCAAGCCTCCAAGATTGGATACTCACTACTACTCCGTTCTCTTACAGCTCCAGGTTTCCACAAGAGAACACTTATTTTGTATTCCTGGTTGTTGTGTATTCTTTCTCGGTCTGCCACTTTGGGGTCGTACGAACGCCACCATGATACACTGAACCTAAATTAATTGCCAATGTATAAATACTTGTGTCCTGTCAAATATGTTAAATAAAGTGAGTCCAAGTGAACAAATTCTTTTTTGCCCCCTTTTAAACGAGTGAATAAAAAAAAAGATTTCAAAATCGTAAATAGAATTTTAACAAAATGGAAAGTAGAAACTACTTCAACCCAAAATAATGAGCGACATGATTTGAACTTTGTTCTATAATAAAAGCTTTTCGTTACAGCCTTTGATGAGTTGTCCTTATGAACACAAACAACTACTGTATTCTGAGAAAAGAAAGTTGAACTTCTTTATTTGACAACCTCACTGTGCTTGAATGCATCCTTTGTCATCAATTCTGCACTTTTGGACTATCATATTTCATAACAAGGCTGTATTTATAACCTTAGTCATTCTGTGTGTGTCGTTGCATTTGTTTATGAAAAAAAAAAAGCAAGTAGATGTCTGACACAATGTGTGCTCTTCCCCATATTTTCCGCTCTCTGTCTTTGCCACGTTACTGTTTGTGTTTTGGGAAACATCTGCGCACAGAGGACTGCCTTCATGAACCTTGAACAGTCAGAGGCCACTCTGTTAGTTGTCACCATGACACACAGACAGCAGGAAAAGGGGTCACCTTTATCTCTCTCTCAACACTGCAGAACTCACAAAGCTTCTGAAATCAGGGTAGTGCTTTTCTGTATGATGTGTGTGTATCCAAGCAGCTGTCTGTGCCTCCAGTGAGAAGAGAGACAGAAGAGGCTGGCCTGTGGGCGGGGAGTCTCCCTCTCCAGAGGAAGTGAGCACTGTGTAGTGGAATGTAGTTGCCATTAGTGGGAGTTGAACTGAGGCTGGCTAAAAGCTAGCCCGCTAAGCTGAGTTTGAGCTGGAGACGCACAGGAGAGAGATGAAAACATGCCTCACTTCACAGTAGTACCTGTGAAGGATCAAGCTCAGAGCAACTATGACAGCCTGGAGGGGATTAACTGGGTTAATTACAAGGATACTGGGCAGGCCTGCCATGACCAGCAAGATACTGTTAGTTCTGATGGTGAGTCAACTTTCTGTCTCTTAGTTAGAACTACTGTATATGTGACTTGGACTTTTTTGCTGCTGACAAAGTCATAGTTGATGCTGATTCATGTGCTCTTACTATCACAGCACGAGCAAGATTACAGTAGTTTTGTTCTGAGCACCTTCTAAACATCTGGGGAATGGTTACCATGGCAATAGTTTAAGGCCAGAAGGTGGAGGTAGGTCTGTTTTTCTCAACTCATGGAAAAATAGGTACTGTTTCATCCCTCACGTGGGAAGTGATGAACAGAAACGAACAGACAGCAAGTAACAAAAGGAAAGCAATAAAAAGGGTGAAAACCAGGAAGAAAAACAATATGGGGGTGGGGTTGCGTTAGTAGAACCCTACAAAAGGAGGCCTCAAGTAGATCTTTGCACAAAAGATGAAGCTTTCTTTGTGCTAGGGGATTATTTCTCTTCACTTTTGCCTGCACAATCCAGATCAGCATAGTTTCCCCTGCTTCACATATATGCCTCGGCATGTCTCGGGTGTCATTCATGTTTTTCAATGAATTAACCTACACAAAGTACACAGAGCAGGGAAGGCAGCGACAACCGAAAAGAAGAAGAAGAAAAAAACAAAAAACAAGAAAACCAATTTGTTTTTCTCCTGTCTGTAAGTGAAACACTCACATGGGTGTAACCTCTAAAAAAAATGCACCCACTATTTACCCCTGGGCTGGGCTATACACAGTCCCTTTCATTGACAAAGAATCTTGTTAAAATATTGTCTATTGTGACTGGAAAAGCATTTTGATTGAAAAGCATTAAAGGGAACAATTTAAAGCCAACGATTACCTGTAATCTGCTCTTATTTTTGAGTTTCTCAGTGTTCTGTACATTAATACAAGGGTTCCTAACCCTGGTACTTGAGGAATACCATTGTGCATGCTTAAGTTGTTTATCTGCTCTGATACATCATCTGATTTTAATATATGGGTGATTTACAAGTTTCTGCAGAACATGAGTAAGTAATTAAATCACTGAATCAGATGTGTTGGAGCAACAACTAAAACATGCAGGATGGTGTTCCCCAAGGACCAGGGTTGGGAACCCCTGCATTAGTAATAGATTAATATAAAAGCAAAATCTCAGAACATTTTGATTAAATTGCTGCCCTGTAATTTACCAAGTGCATTCATGTTACAGTTCATTGACTCCCAAATACTACAAAATGCAATGCAGGTAGTCCCCGACTTAGGAGCGAGTTCCGTTCCTGCGAGTTGCTCGTAACACGAAAATTCGTAAGTTGGAACACGAAGCACGTGTTCTCGTAAGTCCGGATTTTCGCTCGTAAGTTGGAACATTTATACTAGCGCTACTACGAACACTCGTTTTTCATCAAAAACGTTCATATTAGTTCATAAACATGGGCGGAAACGTGTTTCCAAACGGTTAGCTAACACACTTTCATCTAAAAGCACAAAAAAGTGCTGTATTTTTTACAAATTTACTTCTCTTTCGCCAGCTCGTAAGTCCGGGCGCTCGTTGGTCAGAGCGCTCGTAAGTCGGGGACTACCTGTATCTCCAAACAAGTTGTTGATATGTACTTTACAAAATACCTCCTGCAAGAGCATTTGCATTTAGACTTGTTCACTCAGTATATTTCTAATTATCCAAGTACATTTTCCTGATGTGTGAAAACATTTAAAGCATTTCAATCACTGACAAAACAATCAGAAGTGGAACAGGAAGAAAAAATATGAACCTTGGCTGAATGATGAAAAGGTAAAACATACACAACCGTTTGTCACCATCGAGAAAAAGACTTAAATTCCCCAGATCAGTAGTATTTTTTATAAACATGTGATATACAAATACGTCCTTTCACTTTGAGTTGTAAAAAATTTAGAAATGTTTGAAGCATAGCAGTCCGGTAGGACTGGAAAGCACCTTGCATGGTAGTCTGCCGCTACCGGTGTATGAATGTGTGTAGCATTCAATGTGTGTAGCACTTTGAGATTTTCACTAATGAAAAGTGCGTTATAAATTGAATTCATTATTATTATTATTATTTTAGAAAAAATATACATATTTAATCCGCATTTTGAAACATACACAGATGACAAAAATGTGACATTATTATTATTATTATTAGTAGGAACTATTTTTCTGATCTTGTTTGTTGTTTTTAACTAAACAAGAAAGTGGTCGAATTGGTGACATGTTAAACGCATGAGCTTTAACAGGCTGATTTCATGGCTTGACTGAGTTGACTTGTGTATTTCCCACATACCGGGACTTGTGATGCATGGAGGAAGTGACACAGTGTGGAGTCTGTTCCAGGCTCTGTACCCAGTTCTGTTCAGCACAGGGCAGGACCAACATTGTGGTTACTTTAGCGCTGTACTTCAGATCCCTAAAATAGCCTTCCCATTCAGGGTGGAAAAACCTTGCTTGCTTTTTTAGTTTACGATCTTACTTGGTGCTCTATGACTTTCAGAAAGCCAAGCAGCATACAGTATACAACATCGAAAGCACTGTCCTCAAAGACATGTCACTAATATGAGCCAATCCTTAGTCAGTCATGAACATTGTTTTTAACATTTAAGATGAAGACAAAAACTGCAAATTTCAATCATTTGCAAGAGCCAGAAAATCTGTAATTGTATGTAAGTGTTTATTTGTTTTTTAGATTTTCAGACAGATTGTAGAATAATCAACCCTTAAAAATGAACTGCAAAGTAAAAAAAAAAAAACTGCAGAGTTGTGAAGTGTCACTTTCTATCACAATTCATTATGTGAACCATGGTAACGGGAACCTTGGAGTTTGAGAGTGGTGCACATCCATCCATCCACCCATCCATCCATCCATCCATCCATCCATTTGTGGTGACTTTTTTTCTTCTTCTTGTGTTGTAGGAGAGCTGGTGCCTACCACGTTTATCTTAGACTTTGTTCTTGTGGATACAAAAAGTATGAGCAGAATATTTACAACTGGACTCAGCATGTACATTTACAACCCACATTGATTCCCTTACTTGACATGAAATTAAGTAAATAATGAATTATACAGAAAGACAAGTGAGGGGGAAGAATGTAAAGGTTGGAAACAGATGAAAAGACCACAAGTCTAACCTCAAATATTGGGCACTGATGACACAGGAAACAACACAATCTGTAATAATTTCATTTCAGTGCACTACTGTGAAACCAGTGCCTGGTCTTCTGGACGGATCCTTATTGTTGAAATGTTTTACATTGTGGTTATTGCAAGTATCACTTAGCCCTCTGTGAATATCAATCGGCCATCAGGACGCCAACGATCGGTCGATATCTGATAGTCCTCCTTTTGCACGAGAAAAACTAGTTTTGGCTCCCACCAGCAAATGGCTTGATCCACTACGAGAAGTGCTGCTTAGACTGAGTTTGATGCAGCTCCTCACACTGAATAAGTCTTATGGATAAAAGTCAAAATGTTTCAACAAAGAAGAATCTGTCCAGAGGACTTGACTTAACTTTGTTAGATTTACCTATCTGGATCACTATGCTCAGTGATAAACCAGCCACTAGGGAGCAAAAGCCAGTGTGTATCTGTTGTGCTGGTCCCAAGCCCGGGTAAATGGTGAGGGTTGTGTCAGGAATGGCATCCGATATAAAACTCTTTTGCCAAAACCATAATGCAAGTTCATCAAAGCAAAACCATACCGGATCGATCGAGGCCCGGGTTAACAACGACCGCCACTTGCGCTGTTGACTAACAGGACAGAGGGAGAAGAGGAAATTAAAGAATGTAGGACTGAGGGTTGCAACTCTAAATGTGGGGACAATGACAGGGAAAGGAAGAGAGCTGGCTGACATGATGCAGAGAAGGAAGGTAGATGTTTTTTGTGTCCAAGAGACCAAGTGGAAGGGCAGCAAGGCTCACAGCATTGGAGCAGGTTTCAAACTGTTTTACCATGGTGTGAATAGAAAGAGCACAGGCTGAACAACTGGGAGATAAAGTTAGGGAGGCCGGACTGAGATGGTTTGGACATGTCCAGAGGAGGGACAGTGGGTATATTGGTAGAATGATGTTAGAAATGCAGTTGCCAGGAAAAAAAAACAAAGAGGAAGGCCAAAGAGGAGATATATGGATGCAGTTAGAGAGGACATGAAGGTAGTTGGAGTGAGGACAGAGGATGCAGAGTGAGGTGGAGGAGGATGACTCGCTGTGGCAACCCCTGAAGAGGGAAAAGCCTAAAGAAAAAGAAGAAGAAGAAAGATCGCTGAGCAGCATGCAACAGGACTTCAGAATAAATGTGATGTTCACAAATCCCTCGTATTGACAAGTATAAATACTTATCAAAGCAAAAAAAAACTACCATATATTTTTTTCTTCTTTCGGCTTCTCCCTTCGTCAGGGGTCGCCGCAGCGAGCTAGTCGCATGACTACTATAAAACTACCATATTTTTATAGGGTACGGTAAATGTTGTCTAGGTCCAGACTGCAGTTTGTTAAACCATTTGAGCTACACACATCTTTCACCCCTATCGAGTTCATGTGTATCAAATACATTTTTGGTACAGTACCATGCACCCCGTCCTGCTCAACTTTACCCCCCACCCCCCCACCACCCCCATGGGTAACAGACTGAGCTGCCATCTCTCTCGTCATTATTCAATTCAATTTATTTATATAGCACATTTAAAAACCACAGCTGACAAAAGTACTTCACAAGATCAATCAATCAATCAATCAATCAATCACCTTTATTTAACCAGGTAGAGCCCGTTGAGATCGAGATCTCTTTTACAAGGGTGACCTGGTCAAGTGGTCAGCAGCACACGTCACATTGGCAATAGGCATTTGCACTTATCAAAAGAAAATAAAGAAAACTACAATCACAGTAAACAGATGTTGACAGTTCAAAACCAACAGGATATGACAGATTTCTATATACATTATATACAAAACAAGCAGACAGACCTCGGTTGTGTAAATAAAGTTAAAAAAAATCAACAATGACATGTATATTGGATAAGTAATGGTTAGAAACATCTGCAATGGTCAAGTTTCTTGATGACATTTTCTACTACGGTTGACATAAAGGATCCAGGAGAGATGAATGTTGATAGTTTCAGATCTTTCTGTAAGTTGTTCCAGGCTGAGGGGACGGCGAAGCCGAATGCTCAAGAATACAGCATTGTAGATCATAAAATATGATAAAATATGATAAACAAAATAAAAATCTTTTAAAAAATAAAAGTATGATCAAATTTGTATAAAATACGAATAAAACAATAGTACCCGGTACTAATAAAAACCAAGACAGCTATTACATATTTGCTGCAATTTCCCCAAAACTCGAGTCGATCAGGTAGTAATTTGAGTAAAGGCCAGGGAGAGCAGACGTGTTTTCAGTTTGGACTTAAACTGATGTACTGACTGAGAGAGCTTCACAGACAGAGGGAGGCTGTTCCACAGTCTGGCTGCTGCCACAGAGAAGGCTCTGTCATCTTCAACCTCGCTTTAGGGACAGCCGACAAAAGCTGGTCGGCTGACCTCAAGGCTCTGGATGGTCTGCAGCAACTGGCTTAGGTAAGAAGGGCCCATGGGGTTTAAACACTTTAAAAAAAATCAATACAACTTTGAATTTCACCCACAAAGTACTGTAACAGGGAGCCATTGAAGGGAGTGTAAAATGGGGGTAATGGATTCACGCCTCCTTGTGTTTGTCAGCAGACTGGCTGCAGCATTGTGGACGCTCTGCAATCGCTGCAGGGAGCTCTGGTCCAACCCTAAATACAAAGAATTACAATAATCCAAACGCAATGTAATAAATGCGTGGATAGCCCTCTTTAGATCAGGCCGAGGAAGATAAGGTTTTATCTCAGCAAGGGTCCTCAGCTGGAAGAAACTGGCATTGATAACAACACTAATATGCTTATCAAATGCAAACAGAAGATCAACTATCACACCCAGGTTTAAAAAAAAAAACGGACAACAGACGGAGGACAACGGACCAACAACACTGTCATACCCAAGCAGGGGATTACGGTACATTGACCGAACACCAGAATCTCGTTTTTTTTTTTTTTCCTTATTCAGGTTCAGATAATTTGTCCTCAAACATGCCTGCACATCCCCAAGACAATCATGTAACATATGTACAGCAGACTGGCTGTCATTTGTAGTTACAGGTGTATCTGAATGTCATCTGCCAAACAATGAAAAGAGACTTTGTGCTTTTTAAAGATAAAACCCAGAGGCAGCAAGTATAAGGCTAAAAGAACAGGCACTAACATCGACCCCTGGGGCACCCCATATTTCAGAGGAGATACAGAGAAGGAATATTGAACTAGGTTTACAGAAAAACGCCTACATGAGAGAGATGATTGAAACCAGCTTAAAGCTGTACCATGAATCCCAACACGTGACTCCAGATGGGTCAAAAGGATGATCCACAGTGTCGAAAGCTGCAGACAATTCTAAAAGTAAGAGAACTAAAAGAAGGTAATTTAAAACTTTTAAAAGGGCAGTTTCGCTGTGGTACGGTTGGTGTGCCGTATTTTAAAACCAGACTGAAATGTTTCACCAGTGTCATTTAGGTCAAGCAGTTGGACATAAGCAACTTTTTTCTAAAACTTTAGACACAAATGGCAATTTAGAAATAGATCTGTTGCTCTTTTTGATGAGTGGATGGACAACAGCATGTTTCAGATCAGTAGGGAAACATCCAGTCTTCAGTGAAGCATTTATCATTTTGACCACACATGGACCAACACAGTCAAAGACATCTTCAAGCAGATGACTATGAAGACAGGCAGACATCAGACAGAGCTAATGTGATCTGCTGTACGGAGTTTCTCTACTCTGCTTTGAGTGGAACACCCTTCACAGCTAACACCAGAGTGGTGTTGTTACAGATCGATTTACCGGTAGTTCACAGGCTGAGGTGGACAGATGAGTTAAACAAATTCAACAGCTAATACAAAACTTTTTTTCATTGACATCATGCTATTTTCCTCACTTTTAATAACTCAGTGATACATGCTTGGATTATTGATTTTTTTTGTTGCATTTTTATGACTAAATTACAATAATGAGCAAAAATATATCAAACCGATCTATTAAACAACTATGTTATTTATTTATTTTATTTATAAAATTTGTTCATAAAAAAAACACAATACAAAACAATCCCATAAACGATAACGTACAATATATATATAAAAAAAAAGAAAGGTAGCAGAAAGAAGAAAAGAAGAAGAAAAAATCTTATTATATCTGCCCCTTTTTTCAAACAATCAGTTCAAACAATAAAAGAGTTTTTAGATGTTGTGCATTTTTTTCAGTGCATATAGCATTTTTTTGCATCTTACAGAGCTTGATTCAACGTTTCCCACAATTTCCAGTGCATCAAAGCAAGTTGATGATTTTTTAATTTAATTTAATTTATTTATTTATTTTTGGCACTGGGATGCTTTTGAGTTTGTGCAATTTATGAAATACATGGATCTGGTTTGCACTCAGATTGCACAAAATGACAATGCAGAATAAGTTAACTGTGCCAAATATGATGTTTGATGTTCTAACTATTGTCTGCTGTCACAAGGTGAAGGCAGAAGGATGTTTGTGCCCGTTAGCTGGACTTTTCACTTAATAAAATATGTTATAAATCAACAACCAGATTTTAATTAACCTTTCTGACAGTGATCATTAGGGTGACCTCTATGACCTTTTGAAGTCAACCAAATTCAAGATGGTTAACAAGAAAACAAAAGAATGGCCATAATTCAGCTATACTGTAGTATCACAAATGTGGTAGTAGCTGGTAATACTGCAACACGTTGGTGTATCGAGTGATGGGTTAAATACAGAGAACTCATTCAGTCATTGTATGGAACATGCAATGATGACAACACTCATGTACCACATGCGATGCAAAGGACGATAAAGAAACTTGAATCCTTGAAACATAGCACTTTAATTATCCCCTGCACGTCTTTGAAGCACAGTAATGCATGACATCTTTGCAAAAAAGCTTTGTCTGGAATCAACATTCTTTAACTGTCAGTTACCGTAAATATTTTATAAAACAGTTTAAATTTTCATTTAACTTTCAGCAGGAAGTAATTATTGGCTGTAGATCTCAGATTGGTCGTTGTACCCAATCGACCTTAGATTCTACATAAATGACTACAGTATGCTGGTACCTCAGTGAATTTTGCAGATTTTGAGCTAAAACATTGTGGAAGGTGTGGAACAGTCAGTTGGTAGAGCGGTTGCAAGAAGGTTGCTGGATTGAATCCTGGCTGGGGGCCTTTCTGGGTGGAGTTTGCATGTTCTCTCCGTGCATGTGTGGGTTTTCTCCAGGTACTCTGGTTTCCTCCCACAGAGCAAAAACATGCATGTTAGGCTGATTGATAACTCTAAATTGTCTCTAGGTGTGAGTGAGAGAGTTAATTTTATTTAATTTATTTTTATTTACCCTTTATTTATACAGGTAGTCTCATTGAGCCACGAGAACT
>JBBPBX010044901.1:0-14350 GCA_038048925.1 Garcialebias charrua
AAGGACACTTGTACATAAAATGTTAGTTACCTGCAGCTTTTGGTAATGAATAAAAATGCTGTATGTTTTTTTTTACACAGATATGTATTTATTCTTTGCCTAAAAAAAGTAAGTCTGGTCCTCTGAAAGACTTCCTCAGTCGGACGAAAGACAAAATGTTTCTAATTTTTTGTTTTGTTTTGTTTTTTGAATGTCCAGAGGACCAGATTAGCTTTTTTAGACTTTTTCTCCCTGGATCATTGAGCATGCTTCAGGTTCCCTTTCAGTCATGTCTCTCGGTGCAACATATGCTATGGGAATTGTGCCCCAGCGCAATTACCTGAAGGAATAAATTCACGCCTTTACGGCAGCATCGCGCCAGAGGCCCCGCCCTCTGGTTACTTAAGCCGCTGACGCCCATTCATCAATCTCTTATTGCCCTTCACCTTGCTTAAACCTGAACTCTCTCTCTTTGCGGGACTTCTCTGCTGCTTCATCGCTCGACCAGAGGTGAGCTTGCTCCCTACACAGAGCGCACAGAGAATTATTCCTGCGTACTGCTGGGCTAGCGAAAGCTAGTCCGGCACATTTTTCCTTAACCCCTATTTTTTTTCTTCTCCTCTTTCCGCAGACTGCTTCGCTCGTCGGTGCTAACTACGTCACACCGCTACGTCTGCTAATTCGTAGCAGGCTAGCCAGCGAAAGCGACGCGACGGAGACGTCTCAAATAAAGAGAAAAAAGATCTTGGAAGGACTCGCTCGTCTTATCTCGGACATGCCTCTGGAGAAAGGAAAGCGAAAGACAAGACTTCAAAAAAAGACCAGCAGAGCGGCGAGCCCACCCTCGCGCGCCTGCCCTAGTGGATACGTTTTTTCCTCTCAGCAACAGACACCCACGAGGCCTGTCCCGTCTGCTTGGGGATGTTGCACGCGAACATGGCGCTGGACGCACCCGAGTCTTGCCCACACTGCAGCCAGATGCTGGAGGCGGGGAGGAGGCACCGGGCAGACTTTGTCGCCAAGGCCATGGGGGCTGCTACGGCACCAGCAGACCCGGACACTACTGAGCCTCTGACTCCCACGCCGGAGCTCGAGAGCATGGCTTTGGACGACAGCACCCGAGTCGAATGGGGCGACAGCCCAGATGTGTTGGCCCCCATGGTGGACTTAACAGTCGAATTTGACACTCGAGGCATGATGAACGAGGACGAGATCTCGATTTCAGCCTCAGGTGAATTTTCTGCGGACGACGCCGATGTCGGATGCAGGGAAAAGGGAGAAGACCTCTCCTGCACCCCGGTGCCTGTGCTCCCGGAAACTGACTTTTCCATCCCTGCTCTGTTCGACTTGTGTCACAGAACAGCGGACGCACTGCAGATCCCATGGTCGGAGCCTCCACCTCGTCAACAAGTCACGAGGTTGGCAGGAAATTATTTTTACTCAAAGCAGCAGGCCGCCACGAGGCAAACGATGCCAGTCTTTCCGGACTTCCTCACAGAACTGACTCGCACCTGGTCTCAGCCCAGAGCTCCCATGCTACTGCCGCTCTCGCAGTTTCTCGACGTGGACGGGATGGATGAAGTGGGAATAGCCAACGTGCCTCAAATTGAGGACATGCTGGCGTCTCATCTGGCTCCCAAGTCATCCGGGACAAAACCAACTATCCCTAGCAAGGCCTGTCGAGCTTCGGCTTCTCTGCTTGAGAAATGCTACAGGGCTCAGGGCCTCGCGGCGCGCGCAATGAATGTGTCCGCAATGATGCAAGCCTACCTGGCTGAAAAACTTCAGGAGCTCCAGGTAACGACAGACAATCAATCTTTTCACGTCCAGACTTTGTTTGTAGCACGGTATAAAAAGATGGTGACTTTGTTTTAGACACAAATCATGTTCTTTCTGCTGTGAGTGACATAAAGTCAAATATGTCGTTACACATAAGCACGAATAAAGCTAAAAAAACAGCCCCTCTCTGTTTTCTTGACTCAAAAAAAAACAAAAAACAACAACAAACACAATAACATCAGCAGAACGGGTCCCTCTGTCCTGCCAGCCGACATAAAGGGAGGGGGCCATCTCCCCCCTCCCTCACGGCTCACGGGGTGTTAGCCTAATCAATAAACCCCAGCAGGGTGCCTCGGTTCTGTCTGCAACAGACAGGCCCAGAGGCGCCTGCAAACAGGCCCGACACTCCTCACAGAGACAGGTGAGGGGGGTCACGTGCTCCGGCCCCTGCACCGTTTTAAACCACGGGGCGGACAATACACAAACCAAACAAACCCGTGACACGTCCGCACTCCAGGGGTATGCGCCAACAGAATCTGACGACCCACCTTCCTGGCCACCTATTCAAAGGTTCCCAGTAAGGGACTGGGGAGCCACGGTAGAAGCCCGCAGGCTAACACCAGCTTCACACATTCACAAAGGCAGTTGTGATAAACCTGCAGTGTGTGTAAACAAGCCAGGGCTGAATCAGACTCCTCTTCCTTTTAATCGAAGAGGACTGAGCTCTCTGTCACCAACCAATATAAAGTCTGCTCAGCACAAAGGACCATCTCCACATTCTCATGCTGAAGCTGCCCCCTTATCCGTGGTGGGCGACACGCAATGCTCAAGCAGTGATCTTGCAGCACGTGACCGCGCTCAATGTGCTGACTCAGTTCTGCTCTTAAACGATGTATCCCCACCGGGTGAAACACAGCCCACCGGTGGTTTTTCAGACTCCAGGACCCTTTTAAGGCCGGAAAACAGTAAACCAGGTCCAACCAGGAAACGGGCTGGGGCCAGGAGATCTGCTCGTTTACAAAACTTGCAAACTCTCCGATCCATGATCCCCAACTAAAAGAGGAAAAACAGACATTCTGTCCCGCTTTTGTCTAATAGTAACAACAGATTGCCTCTGCCCCCAAACCCTCTTGATCAGAGCAGTAGGACGGTACATCTGCAGGAAGGTCCTCTCCCTAACGTGGTTGACCTTCAGGGGACCACAGGAATTAGGGCCCTTGAGGGAGAGCTGGCTCTACCACCTACTCCTCTACAGGGACCCTCCACATCACCAGAAGGAACAGTCTCACCACTTAGGCTGAGAGCTGTGGCAAATTTCAGTTTGGTGGCGGAAAGGGACAAGCTAGTGGCCTCAGGCCTGCCAGAGAATGTGGTAAATACCATTCAAAATGCACGAGCTGTGTCAACTCAGTCTCTTTACGCCCGGAAATGATGTATTTTTGAAGCCTGGTGCACAGAAAGAAATATTATTTCTTATTCATGTGACCTGGCTCAGCTCCTCACCTTTCTTCAGGACTTGCTTGAGAAAGGTTGTTCTTTTTCAACAATTAAGGTGTTCCTAGCAGCAATTTCGACCTGTCACTAAGGGTGGGGGAGCAGGACGCCTGGCGCGCACCCGTTCATAATAAGATTTATGAAGGTCGTGCTGAGAAAGAGACCCCCCAGTAGGATCTTGACCCCTGGATGGGATCTTATTCTGGTCTTGGGGGCTCTCTGTGATCCCCCATTCGAACCACTGAGCGACATTAAGATAGATTTATTATCTTATAAGACTGCTCTTCTCTTGGCTCTTTGCTCGGCGAAACGTGTGGGTGACCTCCATGCCTTGTCCGTACACCCAATGTGTACCAGGTTTGCCCCTGATGGGTCAAAGGTCACCCTAAGGCCTAATATATATATATATTTAAAAAAAAAAATTTAATTCATTTTATAAAAAAAGAAAATACAACAAACACGTTTCTTATATAAAAAAGAAAATATAAAATGAANTATATATATATATATATATATATATAAGTTTTTATTTAATTCATGTTTAAAAACAAACATGCATTTATCATTGATATACTTGGAGCTACTTTTGTCACAGATTGATTCAACACATGCTAAGTTCCAATGTACAAAAATATACTAAAGAAAAAAGCTACTATATTGTAACCAGAAGTAAGTTTTATTCTATCCCAGCATTCAACACTCCTCTGTGACTTGTCAGTCAGTAAGACTGGATTATTCTGTGTTACACAACTGATGAAGGGCTTATCTGTGGTCACGTCTGCTTCCTGTGTAAGACTGTCAAATTTGTCTGGGGCAGTCTGAAGAGGTAAAGATTTTCACTTTGGAGTGGGTTGATGGACAACTGGTTTCTAGAAGGGGGTGTAGGGTGCTTCATTGTCACTGCTGCAGACGTTTCCAAAGTGAGGACAGACAGGAAGCAGATCACAGGTTGAGAGGCCAAGCCTAAACATATGCAACCCTTTGGGATACTGTTTGTGAAGACACTGAACTTTTCTTTATACAAAAACTTCATAAATAAAGACCTTTAATTACATGAAGTTGTCATTCCCTGTTGTCTTTTATGCAAGTATTTTAGAGTGTCATGTTGAGAAATTACAAAGTTGTAGCTAATTTTTTCAACCTTAAAACCTTTTTGCACAATACTATACAGTTTTTGAGATATATGGCCAAGGTTTTAAGGAAATATGTAGCACCTTGTTTTGAGTTCAATTATTATGTTTAAGACAGTGCTCAGCAACTACCACACCATATTTTAGTTCAATGTCTGCCAAATTTGCTGAGTTAGACATTTATGTGGTTTCTACATTTAGTATGTTGTACCACCCATCTTCAGTTGAACTGAATAAAATTAAATAAATTAATTGATTCAAACAAAAGTTTGCTAATAGTGCAGAAAAAAGAAAAAAAAACAGACACACACACACACACACACACACACACAAACACCCTGCCTGCCCCTCCTCACTTTGAAATCAACCTGAATTCATTTGGATACGTGTTTTTGAATTATAAAAATATGTATAAACAAATTATTACACAATTAACCATTTATTTTTAGTGCAAATAGAATTGCCAGAAACAAACATCTTTTGAAAATTATGTATCTTTCTTAAACAGACCTCTGTCCTGCTTAATAACTTAAAACAGAATTATGTATCTTTCTTAAACAGACCTCTGTCCTGCTTAATAACTTAAAACAGAATTATGTATCTTTCTTAAACAGACCTCTGTCCTGCTTAATAACTTAAAACAGAATTATGTATCTTTCTTAAACAGACCTCTGTCCTGCTTAATAACTTAACAGAATTATGTATCTTTCTTAAACAGACCTCTGTCCTGCTTAATAACTTAAAACAGTATTAAATAACAAAAAATCAATACGAACATTCTGTAATAGTGCATTTAGTGCAACGTGCAAATAAAGTTTGTAGTAAATCTGTAAACATAAACACATTGTGCCTCAAAGGCCATGGCTTTCCACTTGTAGTAAAAATAAAAAACTTGTAAACTAAACAGTGGAACGTTACATTATGGAGTCAACCTATTTTTTCCATTTGTTTTTCTGCTGAGATCGAGCTGCAGCAAGGAGTGCTCTGTTTTTCAGTGCCAAAGAGTAAAACTCTGAGCAAGACATTTCATAATTTAGACTGACAATGAGCTCACTTCTAATTAGTTCAGTAGAACATTTGTTTCGCACATCAGTCCACTTACTTTTCATGAAAGAGAAAATCCTTTCCACAAACCCAGTGGAAGATGGGATGCTGAGGACAAAGGATACAACAGCTGGATGTTGGGGAGGTCAGCTGCCTGAAGAACTTGCATCCACTTCTCTGCTGTTCCCTGGGACTGCCACCTTTCTTTCTCCTGAGGTGAGGTGGTGAGGTGGTCTATCAGGCTGTTTGCAGTCACACATTCCTCATACAGCTCATCCATAGACATGTTCAGCCTGCCAAAAGGTGTTAAAGTTCATTAGTGATACATAGCCTAGGTTATGTAGTGATAAATAAATGGAAAAACGTGTATTGTTTATATTTATAATTTAGCATTGTATTTAAACTACATTTTGAAATGTATTTATTAATTTACCTATATGAACTGTGTTTTTTTAAAGATGGACAAGGTTGTATGTTTGCATAGTGTAAAGTAAATTCACAATTATGTATTTATTTGTACGTGTCAATTGTACACTTTTGTTTATAACTATCAATAATTAAACATGGTTCACCACTACACTGGAAATTATTGAATTTTTACCTGCCAACCAGGTGAAGACTTTCAGTGATCTTCTCCACTTCCTCAAAGGATATTTTTCCAGATGCCAGAGAGAGGGGCTGAAGGTGAAAGAGCCAGTTTTCCTCTGAGAAGTCAAACCACTTCTGGACATAACTGATGGCAGTTTTTTTTTTTTACATACCATATCTGCCTCTGGTGTTGCCCGGTGCAGAACAAATTGGTCAAGGGTTCTCCTGGTTTTGTTGTCTTTCACGTTTATATTTATTATACAACATTAGTATGTTACTAGGTCACTAGAAGTCAGTAATCAACTGATAAAAAAAAAAAAACTTTCAGCTTACCTCAATATTAGGCATGTAACGAGATCTTGTTGTACGAGATCTCGCGATATTAAACTCCCGCGATATCTCTCGTTGAGAGGTAACGTTGTCTCGCGAGACGCTAATGCTAGCGCTAGCAGAGCCCCTAGCAAGTCAGCGTCACGGACAGCATGGCTTCGCCGGATGAAGTTGCTATAGAAGACGCCCCAACTACTGATGGAGGGTCCCGGTCCCGCAGACGCTTCTACATTGATGGAGGGTCCCGGCGCTGCCGACGCTGCCCCGGATGTAAAGACACGCGTGTAAACACCGGTGTGACCGGTGTTGCCAGATAGAGTCCCACCCACCCAAAGCACTCTTTACCCGCAAAAGTCAGAAGGAAAATCGCGGTGAACCGCCCAATCTGGCAACACTGGTGAGTGACGACGGCTGCTGATGCGGATATTTATGTTCAATTTTTGGAAAGTCCTGCGTGAATATCTATATTCTACAAAAAAAACGGCAAAATGAAAGAAAAGTAACGAGGCTATTTTTAAAAAGTAAGGAGTAGAAAGTACCAGTAATTGCGTGAAAATGTAAGAAGTAGAAGTATAAAGTAGGCTGAAAAATAATTACTTTACTAAAGTATAGATAACTAAAATTTGTACTTAAGTAAAGTAACGAAGTATTTATACTTCGTTACTTGACACCTCTGCTTATAGGTCACTCTATGTTCCTCTCTCTTTTGGAAATAGGTATTGACTATAGCCATTTCCATTCTCTTGGCAAAATCCACCACCATCTGTCCTTCCTGGTTTCTTTCCTTGACACCAAACCTACCCATCACTTCCTCATCCCCTCTGTTTCCTTCACCAACATGTCCATTCAGGTCTGCTCCAATCACCACTCTTTCCTCCCTGGGAATACTCTCTATCACTTCATCCAAATCTTTCCAAAATGTATCTTTCTCCTCCCCATCACATCCAACCTGTGGAGCATAACCACTGACTATGTTTAGCATCAGACCTTCTACTTCTACCTTCAGACACATCACCCTATCTGACACTCTCTTCACCTCTACTACATTCTTTGCCAACTCCTCCTTCAGGACCACCCCTACTCCATTTCTCTTTCTATCCACACCATGGTAAAACAGTTTGAACCCTGCTCCAATACTGCAAGCCTTGCTGCCCTTCCACTTGGTCTCTTGGACACATAAAACATCTACCTTTCTTCTCTGCATCATGTCAGCCAGCTCTCTACCTTTGCCTGTCATTGTCCCCACATTTAGAGTTGCAACCCTCAGTCCTACATTCTTCACTTTCCTCCTCTCGCTCTGTCTCCTGACACGATTCCCTCTTCGGGATCTTCGACTAACAGTAGTACAATTTCCGCCGGCACCCTGTTTGTCAACAGCACCGGTGGCGGACGTTACAGGTCCCGAGTGTCAGGACAGCTGCAACAGTGATGACACACCATCTGAAGAATAATAAAATTAGGAGTCAAAGATGACGACCATTGTTTCGCCGTTTAGATCCAGAAAGCATGTTTATTTATAGGATTTGTTAACAAACCAATATTTTACAGTGTACCTGTACGGTATTAATGATTTACAAACCTGGTTTCCTTCTTTTACCAGTGTTACAGTAATTAACATTTTCACATTTTCACCCTTCACTTAGATGAAGACAATATGTCAAATACTGCATCTAGCTCTATATTTACTGATCTAAGCATTAAAATGTACACTGACTTTAACTGAACACCGATCAAAAATAAAATGACAAGACTTACAAAACAAATGCAGAATCTAACCTTGTTCCACCTTTAACCTCAGTTCCCACACTTGGTCTGAATATCATTCAAACAAAACAAAGTGAAACTCAAAACCCGGAGTTAGTAAGATATCAAATCCTTCTATTCACTTTCCCTCGCGAGACCTTCCCAGCGCGAGCTGGCATCCTGCCAGATTTAACGTGACTGTTTACTTGCAACTACTGCACAGAAACCGCCACACAGTGATATGTGCTGTTCACATAAGAGGTAAACATCTTACATCGTAGTTGTGATGTGTTTTCACCATGTACTGACCTGAAGAATAATAAAATTAGGAGTCAAAGATGACGACCATTGGTTCGCCGTTTAGATCCAGAAAGCATGTGAAGCCAACCGGAAGTCCGTCCCCAAAACCATATACAGAGCTGATTATAGGGGCTTAAATGTAAGAGGAATAGAAAAGTAAGTTTTATGACATTGTATTTCTTATAAAAACATTGATGTTGTATTTAATGAGGCAAATCCCGTTGAAGTAATTAGATTTTTTTCAAGGTACAATAGTGCCTCTAGGGCAACATTTTGTACTTTTTTTCTACACAACAAAGATTTCAATCTTTCTCAATTTTTATGGGCATAGAACAATTATTGTCTAGCATAATAGTATTATAAAATGCAACAAACATGAATTAAATGTCTATTATTGGCATGAAGCAAAATGAAATAAAACACCACATTTTTCCAAAATACACTTTTTATTACACAAAATAAATTTTATTTTTCTTTCAGTCGTTATAGGTTTGTGGCATATAGAAGCTTTGTCAGCTGGTGTTGGGGATTTCTTGGACGTAGGATCAGAGTTGTCCTCCCCTCGTGTGTTGTCCTTCGGATTCGTCTGGAGTATCCTGACCGCCATGGACAGTATGTTGGCTTCCGACTGCCTCCGCTCGGTTGAAACGTGAGACAAACTTACTGATCACCTCTTCCATTTCTGGATGATCATACTCAGCAGACAGTTCTGGAGGGACTTGTATTTTGAGCAGCTCTACACGATATGTTTCTGGGTCTTGAAAGACTGGTCCCATAATCAGAAACAGCAAGTCATCAACATAACCTATGTATAAAGAAAACAGTCAGTTCACTCATTTTGTACATACTTTGTGTCATTTAAAAATGTATATTTTTTTTTCATAAAAAGTGGCCAAGTTTTAAAATAAATATATTTTTAGACCCTTACCAAACGTTGCTTCTGTTTTTATGGGCTTTACTCTGCACTCGCCCTTCTTGGACTTGGGGAAATGTCTCCGATAGCGATGATCCCCTAAGGATGTTGTGGCCTGCTCTCGTCCTGCATTTTCATTGAAATGAAGCGCTGCCAGGTAGAGTCTGTATAAGAACAAAATTAACAAAAATGTGACAAAATATATTCAGAATAAAATATTAAAAAATAAAATATTTACCTACAAAGCATTCCAAGGAAAGTGTAGACCACATTTTTAGGAGCAAATCTCAAGATCACGCTGTGAAAAGATTCCAATGCAGATGTCTGGTGGTGTGGGCTGAGTTTGGAAACATCCTTTAGGACCCTTTTTGTACTGAGCAGTTTCTCCAGCTGGTAAAATGTAGGAGTTCCTGAAAAAAATAATAGCAGTACTGTGATAAAAATTAATTCAAAATTTTACATTTTCAGTTTTTTTTTATAAAGATACCTGCTGTGAGCCATTTTTTGGGGGTCTTTGCTTTTTCGAACTGCATGAAGACAGGTGGGGAATGCAGTGTCCTCATGGACGTGCACATCCCGGACATGGTTGAGAATTGATGTCCATTTCGCCACCCTCTCTGGTCCGGTTTGGGATGTTGCTACAGTCCAGTATATGTGATTTTTAATGGCTGGTATCCACTTCTTCAGTTCCTCGCAATTTTTTTTTCTTACTTATCTTGTCTAGCTTCTTCGAAATTCCTATATAAGAAAATATTTTATTTTCAGTTCTGTTTTGTTTGTTTTTCATGATATTTTTAAACAGTTTACACAATGTATATTAATTGTTATCAAAACAATGTACCTTTCTCCATGTGCCAGACATCGTAAAACTGATTGATTTGGCTTTCCCTCAGAAATGTCTGAATCTCTGGATGTCTGTCAGTGACTATGCAGTCAATAGTCGATTTGTGCTCTTCCAATAGTGCAAGATTTCTCTTCAGACCCTCCTTCTCCATATTAGTGCTGCCACCAACTTCATTGCTCTGAAAGAACACCAGTATGTTAAAAAGCATTACCACATGCAAGTCCATGCATTTTAAATCTCCCTACAGAGACATTAATTTGTACTCACCTGAACTACTGTAATTGAATATCGATCACAGTGTTGGTTCTCATGTTCATCATTGTATAGCTTCCAAATTTTGCAGAATGACCTACAAGAATACAAATGGAGTTAAACTGTTATCACACTTCATCACATATTAATTAGTATATAACTAACCTGGAGAGTCTGCTCTCATGTCACCACCAAAGGATGACATTTTCCTTGCTGAGGTGTAGTAGCATGTCATTCTGGGATGGCTTCCATTTGCTGATAATAACAGGTTCTATATATGTTCTTGCGTGTCGCCGAAAAGTTTCATGAACAAAGCCCTGAAGACCTGATGGCACACACACACACACACACACACAAAAAAAAAAATCATTCAATTTTATAAGCTGACACAAGATTATGATATTTAAATTCTGATTAGATTTCAAAAGTTTGAAATTTTGAAATACCTTTTGTATTGTTATAAATGATGCTCCAGAGAGATATACTGCAGCTGAGAGTTGAAGATTTCCTGCTGGAGTGCTACGTAGTAGTGGCTGGCTGTTCCAGGTCCTACTGTACTTACAGTGGGGGCAGTTCTGCACCACGGAGATGAATGTGCCGCGTTGTCGCTTGTTAACGGTACATGTGCGCTTGCATACAGGACACTCTTTGAACAACTCTACAATGTTGGTCTCATACAGAATATATTTTTTTCTCATTGTGTATTGTAGTCGGTGTGATGTTTCTGAAAATAAAAATTTAAAAGACATTTACATTTGAATTGATATACGTTATATGAAATTCAATAAATAGATAATCATTTACTCACGACATGTCTGCAGATGTGGTTAAATCAGTGATAGATTCATCAGCATCATAGGTGGGGTCCAGCTCTTCAGGAATGAACATTGAGCTAGTGCCCTCAAGTTCCATTTCCGTGTGCTCTTCCAGACCAGTTGTCTTTATGGGAGTAGACGTGACGACAGTGTGATGTGCAGAGAAGGGGATTTTTGGCATGCCAACACAAGCGTCTTTGGTTATCACTGTTGCGTCGACACCTGGTGAGATATTTGGCAGCACGGTGGCACAACTGGTAGAGCTGCTGCCTCTCAGCAAGCAGGTCCCCGGTTCAAATCCCGGTCCGGGGGCCTTTCTGGGTGGAGTTTGCATGTTCTCTCCGTGTATGCGTGGGTTTTCTCCGGGTGCTCCGGTTTCCTCCCACAGTCCAAAAACATGCATGTTAGGCTGATTGGTAACTCTAAATTGACCCTGGGTGTGAGTGAGACAGGTCTTTCTTGTAAATGAGTCCCCGTGGCTCAACGAGGCTAGCCTGTATAAATAAAGGTTGAATGAAAAAATATACAAAATGCCAAAAACTCACCCTCTAAGAAGCGGGCTAAAATAGTTGTTCTATTTAAAAAGGTATGATGATAAACACTAATGGGTGTCTTATATACGCTTTACTTGTGCATAGTATGTTGAGCTGAATGTTTATATGTGTTGAATATTATTATACAAAAGTAATTTTATGAGTAACATACAATTTGATATTTAGTCAAATAAAGTCAAAGCTACACACCTTTTGATCTGTAGTTGGGCAGAAGAGTTCTCTGAGATAGTTGTGTACCCACAGTTCGTTGTTGTATTTGCTCATTCTCTGTTTGGCAAGCAACGTCTCTTCTTGTAGATGTTTGAGCCTGTAAGATAACAGACAGATAAATGAAAATGTTATGTTTAATGAAATATGTTATATAACGTAACAATTATATCTAAATTGAAAGAAATACTAATTATATCACAGCCGGACTAAAGATTTTGACAATATATTTCTGGCAAAACAACATGTCAACACAACCTAGAAGTGATTACTAATTGTTTTGAGCTTGGCCCACTATTCTGCAAGATGAGACACTGTCTTATGCAGCACATTCAGCTTTGTATATATTTATTAGTGAGCATTGTGGTGACCTATAACACTTGGATATTATGTACTGTACTGAAAACATAAATAAGATTTATATGCATGCTCTACATTATAGCTGCTGATGTTATGGAGAAAATATTTGAAGAGGACAGTGATAATTAGAATATTTGTCACTCAGAAGACTTTTTATGGTTATGATAAACAGGATCTTGTGACCATCAGTAGAAAATAGTAGGTCTCAAAGTGTTACAACTACTGTCAGGTTCCTCTGGTGTTAGACCCACGTGCAGGAAAGCGAACGAGGCAGGAGTTTAAAATAATAATAATTTATTTTAAACAACAAAACAAAAATGCTGTCAGGGCAGCCAAAAACTCACTCTGGTAAACTGGAGCAGAAACAGAAAAGGACATCAGAGTGGAGAGGTGAGGACTGAGTTGTCTGTGTGAACAGAACAATGACCGGACACAAAGTGGAAGAGATGAAGGCTTTTTATAAGGCAGAAAGAGAGTGAGTAATGAGTTCAGCTTGGCAGGTGGCTGATGAGACAGGTGTGAATGATTAGCGATGAGGCATGAACTGAGGAGTGAGCAAAAACAGAAAAAACATGACAGGCGCAGAGCCTGACAGGCGCAGATCATGACAGAACCCCCCCCTCAAGGGTGGCACCCGACACCCCCAAGAAGGACCCCCCAAAAGAACAAGGGCGGGTGGAGGGAGGCAACTGGCAGGACGGCGGGCCAACACCGGCCAGATCCGGGGGACGCCCAGGAGGACGCCCATCACCATCAGCCAGATCCGGGGGTTGACCTGGAGGCCGCCCATCGCCATCAGCTGGTTCAGGAGGTCGTCCATCGAGCGGCGATGCGTTAGGCGGGCGACCGGAGTAACGCCCAGCAACGGCCGGAACACCTTCGTCGGCCGGAACACCTTCGTCGGCCGGAACACCTTCGTCGGCCGGAACACCGTCGTCGGCCGGAACACCGTCGTCGGCCGGAACACCGTCGTCGGCCGGAACACCGTCGTCGGCCGGAACACCGTCGTCGGCCGGAACACCGTCGTCAGAGCCCTCTGAGACGTTGTCGGGCGAGGAGACGTCGTCAAAGCCCTCTGAGACGTTGTCGGGCGAGGAGACGTCGTCGGGACCCTCGTCGTCGGGCTCCTCTGAGACGTCATCCGGGTCGGGCTCCTCTGAGACGTCATCCGGGTCGGGCTCCTCTGAGACGTCATCCGGGTCGGGCCCCTCTGAGACGTCGTCGTCTGGACCCTCGTCGTCGGGCCCCTCTGAGACGTCGTCGTCTGGACCCTCGTCGTCGGGCCCCTCTGAGACGTCGTCGTCTGGACCCTCGTCGTCGGGCCCCTCTGAGACGTCGTCGTCTGGACCCTCGTCGTCGGGCCCCTCTGAGACGTCGTCGTCTGGACCCTCGTCGTCGGGCCCCTCTGAGACGTCGTCGTCTGGACCCTCGTCGTCGGGCCCCTCTGAGACGTCGTCGTCTGGACCCTCGTCGTCGGGCCCCTCTGAGACGTCGTCGTCTGGACCCTCGTCGTCGGGCCCCTCTGAGACGTCGTCGTCTGGACCCTCGTCGTCGGGCCCCTCTGAGACGTCGTCGTCTGGACCCTCGTCGTCGGGCCCCTCTGAGACGTCGTCGTCTGGACCCTCGTCGTCGGGCCCCTCTGAGACGTCGTCGTCTGGACCCTCGTCGTCGGGCCCCTCTGAGACGTCGTCGTCTGGACCCTCGTCGTCGGGCCCCTCTGAGACGTCGTCGTCTGGACCCTCGTCGTAAGGACCCTCGTTGTCGGGCTCCTCTGAGACGTCATCCGGACCCTCGTCGTCTGGACCCTCTGAGACGTCGTCGGGCGCCGTCGAGACTGCAGGCGAGGAGACCGCCGTCGAGACTGCAGGCGAGGAGACCGCCGTCGAGACTGCAGGCGAGGAGACCACCGTCGAGACTGCAGGCGAGGAGACCACCGTCGAGACTGCAGGCGAGGAGACCACCGTCGAGACTGCAGGCGAGGAGACCACCGTCGAGACTGCAGGCGAGGAGACCACCGT
>JBBPBX010044902.1:0-24552 GCA_038048925.1 Garcialebias charrua
GTTTACAGTTGATAAACAGAGTCTCTAAGTTGGAGCTGCAGTGTTTGTTCAGCACTGAGACATCTGAGCACCAACCTTCGTTTATATAGAAACATATTCCACCGCCTCTGGCCTTTCCCGACAGCTCCGTGACGCGGTCCGCTCTGTGAAGATGAAAGCCGGGCAGATGCAGCGCGCTGTCCGGGATGAGCTCGCTGAGCCAGGTTTCAGTGAAGCAGAGAGCAGCCGAGCGTGAGAATCTTTTGACAGTCTTGTTGAGGAGAAGCAGTTCATCCATTTTGTTGGGAAGAGAGCGGAGGTTCGCTAGATGAATCGCCGGGAGAGCTGTTCTAAATCCTCGCTGGCGGAGCTTCACATCCACACCGGCGCGCGTCCCCGCCTGCGTCCCTTGCGCACTCTCCACAGAGCTGCTGCTCCTCCAACTATTAACTCCAGAAAACTTTCCGTGCTCTCGAAGACTGGCGAAAAACTTCCAGAAGTGAACTGTCTGATGTTCAGCAGTTGTTCTCTGGAGTAGGTAAGTGGGTTTGAGTTGCAAAAAAGCACACAAAACAAGCAAAAACACACATAATACTAGAGAGCGCTGTGCCGAGGCAGCCACTCGCGGCGCCATGGTAATGGAAATGCCATGCAACTATAATCTCATCTTGATACATCTCGCTTAGGAACTTCCAGTATGATTCACTGAAGTCTGGTGGAACTGGTTCAGCAAATGCACACAATGCTTGAACTCTTGTTTTCCCCTTTTTGGAAGACTGATCTTGAGGCTTAAATGTGCAGGTCTGGAAATGTCGCCACATGGTCTTTTTTTTTTTAACAGCCCAAAGCAGTACTAACAATGTTTGAATATTTCTACTTCTGTTTTCTTCTTTGGTTGTTTCCATGCAACAAGCTTGCCTTGGTTACTTTCCAAAACTTCATTGTTGTGCTGAAAGTTTCCCTTATTTCATATATAATCCAACTGGTGTCATCTTTGTTTAGAGTTTTTTGGCAAACTAAAAGCTTTTGCAACCTCTACTTTATCCATGTGTTTGTGCAGCAGATGTCTTGACATTTTTTGAACATGTAAACCACAACACACACACAGTGTTACTTATTGTTATATGTTCTGGATCCATCTTCCTTCTTCAAAACAGGAACAACATAAACAGATGCTTCCTCCAGGGGTGCCCTTTCATCTTTACATGTAGTGGATCTGGAATCATGACTTTCAAAGCTTGTACTCTGACTAGACTAACACTTGCCTTGCCTGCAAAACTTGCTTCTGTTTTGGCTAAATGACAGTTTTATTTTTTTGGACCTTTTTCCATAGGTAATTCTACGCTGGCTTCACTTTCTGAGCTTTCTTCGCAGGTTTCTGGAATATATTCTTCTTCACTATCTTCACTTGCTTCATCTAACCCTGCCAAGCTTCTCTAAATCATTTGGAGAAAGGAGAGAAGAAAGAAGTTAGTATTTCTTCCCCTATTAGAAAAAAAGAAGAAAAGAAGTCAGGCCTTAATTTAAAGTCTAGCTTAAATAAAAGATGTTAACACTACAGGTACATCTTAAAAACCAAGAAAATTGCATAGAAGTGAAATATTTTTTGCCAGTCATCTCAGAAAGGGAAACTCATATCTTATATAGAATCATTACACAGAGTGATAGGAATGGACACACGGTTGAAAAGCCTGACATTAGTGCTTAAAACATCCTTTTGTGATTGGTCTAATATGATATTCTAAAACACTAAATTTTGGGCTTTCTTTACCTGTGAGCCATAATCGTCTAAATCAGTGGTCCCCAAACTTTTTCCTGTGAGGACCACATAACTTTTCCCTTCTCTGGTGGGGGGCCGGAGTCAGTTTGTAACAGGAAAAAGTGTGATGATTGCAGGAGTGCCTAAATGTACAAATGTATTGTTTTCCAGAAAGCACAATCAAATAACCCTCTGAGTTCTTCACAGAAAAAAATCCAGGAAGTAAACACTATTTATTAAATAAAATAACCAAATAACCCTATCTGGATTCTTCACAGAAAATAATCCAGGAAATAAACAGTATTTATTAAATAAAATAACCAAATAACCCTCTCTGGGTTCTACACATAAAAAAATCCAGGAAATAAACACTATTAAATAAAATAACCCTCTCTGGGTTCTTCACAGAAAAAAAATCCAGGAAATAAACGGTATTTATTGAATAAAATAACCAAATAACCCTCTCTGGGTTCTTCACGGGAAAAAAAATCCAGGAAATAAACACTATTTATTAAATAAAACAACCAAATAACCCTCTCTGGGTTCTTCACAGAAAATAATTCAGGAAATAAACAGTATTTATTAAATAAAATAACCAAATCACCCTCTATGGGTTCTTCACAGAAAAAAAATTCCAGGAAAAAAACACTATTTATTAAATAAAACAACTCTCTCTGGGTTCTTCACAGAACAAAAGTGACATTGATGTTTGCAGCTCTCTCTCTCTCTCTCATCAACTTCCCTCTGAAAACCACAAAGCAAGTGTGAAATAAACTTCTTGAATAACGAGGCAAGGCTGTCCAAACGAAGTTCAAGTTTAAAAGATTTAATGAATCTTGCAAGATTGAGAACAGAAATAATACAGGCACTGAAGCTGTCTGGCTCTGCTCTGAGCTCAGAGAGTAACACAGCATGGATTAAAACCCTCGTATAGGAGGAGCTAATTTGGGGAGGGGTTGAGGGAGGAACAGGGTGGTACAATGGGTGGAACGAGGAGGTGCTTATCTATCACAAGGTGGAAACTTCTGATAACACATGGAAAATGAGCATTCAGCAAATGGAAAATGAGCATTCAGCACTTTCTTATAATGCAACAGTGTTTTTAGACTAACACGAGAAGGTCACAGTTTAATCAGCAGATAAAATGAGGAACATGACATTAAAATAAGGAACAAACGGTTGGTTTCGCACAGATGGTCACAAGATGCACAGAGTCAGCAGATCAAGATGGTCACAAGATGCACAGAGTCATTTGGAGTGCATGATTCTTAACATGAGGTGAAAAGTTTAATACATGAGTTTAATTATGAGTTTAATACCTGAGAGTGTATGATTTTACTTTACACAAGCAGGCTTAGAAACTGAACTGAGTGATACAGCACAACCAGTACCACTACCAGTATGGTTGTGGTGCTGGATTTTATCCCAGTAGATTTTATTATGAATTTATTTTTTATAGTCAGAATGACTCATTCAAGTCAGAAAAGTGAGCTTACCTTTGTTCATCAGTGTGAACTGTGGGCCTGCATCTGGCTGGTGAGAAGTTCAATGTCAGGTTCCATTCTAGTCACTGCCGGTATCAAACACTGATGCAGATGTTCATCTGTCAATCTTGATCTCATTGGAGTTTTCAGCAGTTTCATGCGTGAAAAGGTTTGCTCGCAGATATACGTGCTACCAGGGGCGTAACTTTAGGTCTAACATTGTGGGGGTTGTGCTCTCTACTTATCTATTTATCGAATAAATTACTTTTTTTAAATGATTCGGGATATTTTAGGGTTAAATATATTGTAATGCTTTTACTGTGATTTACTTAACTTTTCTGTTTTCTTTGTATTTATTCTGCTCCTTTTTGTTCCACATGTTCAACAAGTAAGAAAAAAACTCACTATTTTTCTGCATTTTTTCAGCCATAACACATATTTTACATTTTTAAGATTTATTATATAACATACCTTAATTTCACAATTTTCAAAGAGTGTGTATTTACCTGGTTCACTACAGTTTAACTAGGAAAAATTACAACAAATGATTCAAATACAGCCATAATATGACATAATATTTTTCACATAGTTAAATAACTAAATCTAGAAATCAATATTTTCATAGCATTCCCACCTGTTCATTTTCCTCACATCTGCCCTCATCATGCGTCTCTCTGTGAGGAAATCACATAAACCAGTACAAATCAGTTTGGTTTTCTGACAGTGTGTGTTTACATTCCTTCACAATTTATTTTTAGGTCTGTTACCTGGTCACCTGTATTTCTTGTGCTGTCTTTCCCTGTCCTCTGTCTCCCTCCCCTTGGTCGCTTGTCCCTGGATTGCCAACTGTTTCCTCTGTCGTTTCAACTTCTGCACTTCCTCTGTTGTGTCTTTCTTGCTCACCACCTTGATCACCTGTTCCACCATCACTTTCTTCAACCTGATACAAAAACAGCTCAGTTAATGTTTAACTACAGAAATACAGGCACTATTTTGACTTTATTTCAGCAAAGAAGCCTCGCCAGGTGGATCAAAGCAGAGCTTCACCCACCAGTCTGCCACACACACACCACACCTCCTCCTCTCCCTCAGTCTGAATACAAACCCAGTCCCTCACCCGCTCCAGCCCCCCGCCCCCACCACCACCTCCTGCTGTGTAATTACTGGTGTTGTTGATGTCAGCTTTATGCTAGCCTGTATAAATAAAGGTTGAATGAATGCTGGATGCAGCTATCAATCGTCACAATCAAGTCTTTGTTCACAGTGGAGACACGTTGGTGACATGATGAATTCATGTGTAAATGGCCCTGGCCTCTACAAACGAAACGAGATTGCATTCTTCAGGAAATGAACTGGTTTACAGCTCCATTTGTGTCAAACACTAGCTACACAACAATGTGAGCTGTTATCGCTTTATGGATTATAAAGATTATTACATACATTTTCAGACAAATAGAACAGTTCAATAAATAATGGTACACCCTGTGATTAATTGTTATGATCTATTGATTGTTAATTTTGCACCTTTAAAAAAAAACAGGTTTATGTTTGGTCACTTTTTACTGGGTCATGTTTTGAAAATTAAAAGTTAAACGTTATTTTATTTATCTTTTTAATTAATTTACACAATGAGCAGTCTTGATTTATAAAATGAAAATGATTTAATTTAAATTTTATTTATGAGACAAAAAAGGCAGCTTGACTTTGAAATGAAAAAGCATTTCTGCTATTTCATTTTAATTTGAAAAATTGACATTTCAAAATGAATTTTGGTCACTTTTTACTGGGACATGTTTTGAAAATTAAATGTTAAACGTTATTTTATTTATCATTTTGATTAATTTACAAATTGAGCAGTCTCGAAGAAGAAAATGAAAATGCAGTTTGGATTATTCGTTTTAAATTTTATTTATGAGTCAAAAAATGCTGCTTGACTTTGAAATGAAAAAGCATTTCTGCTAATCCATTTTAGTTTTAAATATGAGACATAACCGTTTCCATAGAATGTGAATGTTTCAGACAGATTAATGTGACTATATATATATGTTTGTGCCTGGTGAATGTGCAATACAGTAGTTGTGTGTGTTGATAGATTTTTGAAAAAGGTGTACAGGGTTTTCACTACTTTTCCATAGATATAATTTAGTTTTATCAATTTTGATTCTTAGATAATTTGATTTAGCTGCACTTATGTTAAGGAGTATCAGAGCAGCCTAGCAGTGGATTCTACTGATAGGAAGTGTTTGTGGTAGAACATTCTGGTACAGAGAATAATATATATACAGTATATGAATGTGAATAAGATAATTGAGTTTGACAAGTTATGGAAGGATTTTTTGTGTTTTCTGTTCTGATCAGATTAATCATAGACTAAGTGTTAGTTTTCTGGATGTGGTCTTAGCCCTTATCACAGATATCTCTGAATAAGAGCTGTTGATTAGTTTTTTCTCAGATATCAGACTAGTCAACAGAGTAGTGTAGGTCCTGCTCCTTACAGGTGCTATGATGAAGATGACGTGGCCTGACGTGGCTAAAATCCCTAGTTCATGTTCTTCGCTAAAGTTAACACATGCCAGAAATATAGATTCCACACATTGGAGGCGTGTCTTTTAATAGGAAGGACAGTCCGCTCGATTTTAATTGTTTTTATTATTTTTTTTTATTTGTTCGTTCTTACATTTATTTTTGTCTGTTTGTCTTTATTCATTACTTTTCTTCTTTGTTTTGTTTATTTCTTATTACATTTATTTTTATTCTTGTTTTGTTTTATTCTTAGTTTTTTGTTCGTTTTATTTTTTTGTTCGTTTTATTTTTATTCTTTGTTTTTTTTGTTTGATTTCTTTGTTTGTATTTCCTTACATTTATTTTCCTTAGCTTTTATTAGTTTTTATTACGTTTCCAGCATATAAGCTCTGACAGTCACCGTATATTTTATTACGTAGTTTTTATTACCATTTAGTATTGATGCTTATTTTTATATAAGGGGTTTATATTCTGTGTGGGTAACTTGTGACTTAGATGTAGGATTACTGCGGGGTGGGAATGTTAGAGATTTCTAATGTGTATCCAGTTCTTAATTGTTGACATGATGGTTGTCATGTCAAAAGGGGAATTGAAATATATTTCTATCAGTATTCCACATATTATGTTCTATGATTTGTGTTCACTTAAATTCCGCCATATAATGTGAAATATATCCAAGGTGGAACCTTTTCTTCCGGGTTTTATTTTCAATAGGGAAGAGTTTTTCAGTTACACGCCTGCACCAATCAACAGCCCCGACACTGTTGTTTACATCTAGCTGATAGTTTATTGGCAGAAAGGCGGGCCACGTGGTAGAGTAGGGCGGTTCCAAGGCATTCCCAAGGCAGTCCCAGGGTGGTCCCACGAGGCGATGACGACATCCGGAGGTTTATAAACGTGGTCCTGCCTTCTAAGTTCGTGTGTGGACTTTTGTGATTGGAGTAAGGTCTGTTGCAGCTGCAAAATGTCTTCTTATACGTACAATAAACCTGCAATAACGTGCACATTCGTTTCAGAGCTTCCTTCAACTTTTGAACCGTAACAATCTCCATCGGTATATTTTGAGTGCCATGAATGAGCCTTATCAAATACCCATTCTTGTCTTCAAAATGAAAGCATGAATGAGTCCATAACGGACCAAGGTCCCTGACACTGTCTGCTAGGTGCACAAGAAGGTGTATATTTGCAGTTTCGTACCTCTCACCATAGAGATTGGCCATTTGAGAACAAAAGTTCCACAATAGTTTCTCTGCATGATCAATCTGTTCAAATGATATGGATTCCATCAACAAAATGAAAATGGCTTCACTTAGTAGAAGGAAGTGATTGTAGTACACTGTAGACTTCTGGACAGAAGTCTAAACGTTTTCTGCAACAAATAAAGTCCAGTTGATCCTGTATTGAACGCCTTTTTTGATTTTATCATGTCCTGGACGACTGAGAATCTTCACCAGCAGATTGTAGTACAGTGTTGCAAGAATTCCACGGAAAACAACAGGTCCATAGAAGATCAAAAGGTCCCGATATTCGGATGCCTTAAAAAACATTCTGTGAGATGCCACTGATCGAGGATATCGAGTTGAGGATGGAGGACAGATATCCTGAAATCTTCTGTCAATTTCTTTGGCATTTTTTGCCATGCTGAAGGGCTGTCGAGAAAACCACAGAACCATCAAAAGGTGCATTACTCCAAGAAGAACAGAGTGCATGTAATCTATGGCAATGCCTTTGATAAGGTTATAACTTTTAAGTTTGCCAAGCCAACAGGGACCTTTCACCCCTTTAACAGTGGTTTTAGTCTCATCAGCAATTTTCATATCAAAAACAAACTTTTCATGTGAGTGCAATGGCCCTTTTGGATCTCCATGTTGGTATGGAAATGCATGGACATGTCCCCTTTCTCCTGTCCTAACAGTCTTTCCTGGCTACTCACATTTATGACATCCAAATTTCCCATTGTATTGGACTGAATTAAGGACTAATGCTTTAGCAGGCAAGTTGCATGTTCCAGCAATAGTGAGGACTTTACACACAAAAGGTTCAGATGTCAAATCTGCTGGTTACACAACAATTCCATTTTCTTCTAGTTTACCAAGTGTGTCGCACAGTGGTCTAAGAAATGTAACCATGGATGGTTTTGAATCCCCATATCAAAGTCCAGCAAATATCATGTTCTCTCTTTTTGTGCGTTCCATGAAGCTCAGTTCATTAATAATACAATAAAAAGGCCACACAGAAAACTTGGACGATTTGAAAATAGGTACCCCATCTGTGTTCCAAGTAAGTGAAATGTTTTTAGGGTCACTAAGAGGACCACCCCCATCTACAAACTGTTTGTAAACGGCTGCGTCATAGACATCTTCAATGTTGTTAGGATCTGTCTTCTTCCTCCTTAAGCTAAAGTTAAGCTTCTCCTGAAAACCTGGCTTGAGAAACAATGACCTTATTTGATAGGGGTGTAACGGTACGCTAAAATCACATTTCGGTTCGGTTCAACTACAAGGAGGGCTCGGTTCGGTTTATTTTCGGTACAAAAAAGGACAAAATAAAGACTTACAAACTGCTTATTTTGAAAATATGCCAAAAATACGTTTGTACTGTACAGTATTGTACCGGTAGTAATAAATAAAAGTGACCCATTTGGATGATATTTTAAATAAACAGCACTCTACAATAAAACTATTTTAACAATAATAAAAATCTTAATAAATACAATAACAGTCAGAACAATAAGCAGCAACAGACTGTTTACAATCTAACTAATCAAGTTTTTGTCCAGTAGCATCAGTGTGGCTGTATTTGTCCTCATTACTGTACTCACAACCTCTTCTTGGTGGGACAGGTGCTGGAAAAGTTCAGAGTTCAGTTCAGTCATCACACACTTCTTAGCTGCAGGTGATCTCTGGTGGATGTCTGTCCCAGACTGGAAATAAAACACAATAAAAAAAGTTAATAAGATTATGATTTTGAATAAAAAAGATTATTTAGATAATTTTGATTTGATTTGATGTTTATTCATTCATTTTAAAAGAACAATACAAAACAGTTTCATCAGATACAAGAATACAAGTAGGATAAAATGAAAGGAGCAGAAAGAAGATGAAATCTTATTATATCTGCCCCTTATTTCACAGTTTGTTCAAACAATGATAACCTTCAAACTACATCACAAAATGAATAACTACTTAATTTTTCTAACTGTAATACACAAACACACTAAGCTACATCATATATAGTTTTTGAGCAAGTCCTTTTTGACCTTTTTCTTAAATGTATACATTGATTTTGCATTTTTAACATCACTCTCCAGAACATTCCACAGATAATAATAATAAAAGAACAATACATTACCTATTCTTGAACGGTTGAATCTCTCACTCATCATTAGGGCAGGGCTTTGCTCCAGGGCTTGTTGACATCAGTTTTTGTTTTTTCATAAAGTTCTGAACTTTTTGAGTGATGGATGTTCATAGCGCGGATCAATAACTTTAAAGCCTGCGCATAATAACAACATTCAGACTTACCCCAAAATTACACTACATACGGTCCGCTCCGCAGGTCGCAGCTGAGCGTCTCAAACTCCAGTTTCCACTACCTCAGCTCAGGTCTGCCTGCATGCGCCGCTCCTAGACGCATGCGCGGGATTTGCGGGATCGCGCAATAAATCAAGTGATAAATAAGTAAGTCAGAACAAAACAATTCATTCGGTGGAAGAAGGAGAACAACAGTAGAGACTGCTGCCTTGATCTTCTCTCGTAAATGAGCGACAGGACATGGTTTGAGCAACAGGAAGTGATGTATTACATTTCAGAATAAAATACTTTATTTATTTATTTATTTCTTGTATTGCGTTTGTAGGCGTAGTCATAAATGATAGTTTGAAAGCATTTTTGTACAAATAAATCCGTATAGAGCTAGGATTAAGTCCGCCCGTGGTGATTTTATTTTGTAAATACGGAAGTTGTGCTCGTTCCTTTTCCTGTTGGTGCGACGTAATCTTCAAAAGTTGACTCCGGCACAGCTCCGGCGTCCGGCAGAAATAGAAAAATTTCTAATTTTGACGGACTGCCGTCCGCTCTCCGCAGCTCGCCGCCGCCGTGCGGAGCCAGTGTAAATTCTGTCATTGATTATAATGGGTGCGTATTTGCTGCGGAGGTCGGACCGGAGCGGTGCGGAGCCGGAACGAATTGTAAAGTAAATCATACATTCTCAGGTATTAAACTCATAATTAAACTTATGTGTTAAACTTTTCACATCATGTTCAGGATCATGCACTCCAAATGCCTCTGTGCATAAACTGTGATCTGCTGACTCTGTGTGAAACCAACCACATTTTGTGACCATCTGTGTGAAACCAACCACCTGTTCCTTATTTTTAACGTCATGTTCCTCATTTTATCTGCTGAACAAACAGTGACCTGCTTGTGTTAGTCTAAAAACACTGTTGCATTATAAGAAGTGCTGAATGTTCACTTTCCATTTGCCGAGTGCTCATGATTCCATGTGTTATCAGAAGTTTCCACCTGGTGATAGACAAACACCTCCCGTTCCACCCATGGTACCACCCCCAACCCCTTCCCAAACTAGCTCCGCCTGTACGAGGGTTCTTAATCCATGCTGTGTTACTGTCTGAGCAGAGCAGAGCCAGACAGCTTCGTGCCTGTATCATTCTGTTCTCAATCTTGCAAGATTCATTAAATCTTTTAAACTTGAACTTCTTTTGAACAGCCTTGCCTCGTTATTCAGAAGTTTACTTCACAATTTGGCGTCACGGAACAGGATATTGCGTGTGACTGGACCACCTGCTGGAGACGACCGGACCGGGACCCCGGGACCGTGGGTCTCAGACCTGCTCCTCTTCCTCGAGTAGACTTCAGAGACGAAAGGACGTTTCGGTCCTCACAGCGGGAGAGCCAGCATCGACAATATTCAACGAACCAACGAGGAAGGCTGGGAGGTAAAGTAAAAATCTCCTTTCAAGTTTGAAAGATTTAAGCCGAAGTAAAACTGATACGAGACGCGTTCAAGGACCGTAGGAAATTTGAGCGCGAGAGCACGAAAAACGCTGTGAACGTTTATTTTTAAACGTAAGAACACGTAAATCGTTGTGAGCGCAAGAAACGTAAAGCGTTGTGAGCGTTTATTTTTTAAGCGCAAGAACACGTTAAAATTGTGAGCACTCGATAAGTGCAAGAGCAATTTACGCGTTAAACTCTTAACGCAGGAAGGTCCGCCCGAAAACCAAGCACGTAGGCAATTCAAATGTAGAAATACGTTAAAAAATTGTCGCCAATCGTGCCGCACGTAGGTTGTTATATGAGGTAGAAATACTTTAAAGACTGCCGCAAATCGTGCCACAGCAGAAGTAAATTTGGGGAGCGCTCAATAAAAAATAAAATAAAATAAAATAAAAAGCGAAAAATAACAAATAAAAATAGATAAACCTGTGTAGTTACACTCATTTTGAAATAAAATAAAATAATTAGACGAATAAGCTGGTTATAAAACATATAAATAAATTCATTCAAAAATAAGTAGGTATACAACATGGTTTTAAACATCCTGGTTCTAAACAATAAACTCATTCAAAATTAAATTAGGCAAATAACCTGTTTTTCAAACAGGTAAAATTAACTGAAATATTAAATAAATATAGATAACAAATAGAATTAAATAGATATAGTAAAAAATTAAATAAAACAAACATTTAAATCAAATAAAAAATAAATAATAATAATAATAAAAATAAAAAATAAAACAAAATGGGAACAAAAAATAGCAAAAGCGAAGCTTATATACCATGCGGTCCTGAAATTGACCGAATGAGAAGACTTCATGGTGATTTGTGTCTAAGGTTTGTGCCACAGTGGCATTGTAAATTCAATTTTCCAAGAAATGGATCGTTTGATCCACAGGAAATACAAAAATTAGAAGAACAATTGTTAGAACAAAAACGTAAGATTTGCAGCAAGAAAAAGATTCCACAAGGTGAGTTGTTAACAGTGACCAATCATGAGCAAGCTTTTAAGCTGTGGAAAAATGAATCCAAATTACAAAGTCAAAGAGTAATATCAAAAAGCCTTCAGATGACCCAGAAAATTAAGAAAACAAACCAGATGGCTCCAAAAGAGACAAAACATTTAGGAAAGAAAAATAAGAAAGGGACAGAAACACAAACTAACCCACTCAATGTTTCTCTCTCTCCTTCTGCTCCATTTGCGACTGGAACTTCTGGTTTCCCACCTCACACCATGGCCCTGTATCCGTCACTGGCACATCTGAGTTCACCCCAACAACCACCACCATACCCTGAGCTACAGAGAACTGGACAATTTTCAGACTGGCTTCTGAACATGGACATGGACGATGACTTCCAAAGCTCCAAGAAAAAGGTGAAACCAGGAACGTCAACTGAATCAGGTACTCACAACACACCTGACTCTCCATCCTCACCCTCTGATTTGACTAACATTTCAACATCAGACTTTGAACAAGAGGAAACAGATTCTGACGGACCAGTCGCGCATAACACAAGAAGTCAAATAAATCAGCTTAAGGAAAAAGCAGCTCAAATTGAAGAAGAAATTGAAAAAATTCAACAAAAAACTACAGACAAAAAGAAAGACAAAACCACCACCGTCATCACTGCACCCATGATTGAGGTGGGTGGGGCTGAGCAATCACAGTTGGTTTATAGACCTTGGCCACACGCCGTGCTGATTGACATGGCCAAGCAGCACCTGCCTGAGAGAGCCCAGGGTGGAGAAGGGATAGCTCTGGCATTGTTTATGTTAGTCAAAGTGATAAGACCAACTCTCCATGAGATAAAAGTCATTTTATCAGCAATATATGGTCTTGGGTTTGTCTCCCAACTTAACTCTGAACTTTTTGAAAAGGACAACGATTTTCAACTCGTCAGTCCAAACATCAACGCAGACAGCAACGAGGGGTATTTGAAAAATGTGAAAGAAATTGGGGAAGACCTGAAAAAGGTGTTCCCAGCTGCTCCTTGTTATGCAGACATTGCGAGCACCACCCAGAAACCTGATGAAACTCCACAAGACTACGTGAACCGTCTCCTGCCCATCTTCAAAACCCACTCAGGCATCCTTGAGCCTGACAGGAACTGGAGACACGACACAGCCCCCTCACCATTTGAAAACATCTTCTGCCAGGCGGTCCTGAGTGGTTTTCTCTCACCAATAAAGAAATCAATCAAGACCACCTACATAGGCTGGAAGAAGAGACCACGCCTGACTGATCTCCTGAATCATGCTGAGCACGCATGGGACCTGCAGGTGACAGAGGTCACCACCACTCAGAAGAAAAAACAAAAACTGCATGATGACGCTCAACTGACTCTGCTCCAAGCAGCCACTCAGCTGACCCTGAACCAGGCTCAAGCTGCAAATCACCCTCCAGCAATTCAAAAAACTGATTTTGCTCCACCCAGACCATGCTACAACTGTGGAAGCCTGGAACACTGGGTCCGCAGCTGTCCACACCGACAAGGACCAAGAGGCCGAAACCAAGGTCGCAACAGATATGGCAACCGAGGCAGAGGTCAGTTCAGGCCCTATCCAAACCAAGGGCCCAACGGCAACCAAGACTTCAACTCCAGACAAAACCAACATCAAGGCCCGCCCCAAGGCAGAAACGAAGCTGGACACAGGGGTGGACAAAGCCAGAGGGGTTACTCAACCTGACTAGCCAAAGATGGTGGGAGCCAGGGATTTCAGACCGCAAGTGCCAGCACACACACACCTGTTTCTGAAACAAATGACATACACACACATACATACACAGGAGAAGTTATTCCTACTTACTTCAAATACACTCAAGCTGCTTATCTGAAACTACCAATGATGACTGCAGTGGTTGAAAACATTTCATTACAATTTCTTGTAGATTCAGGAGCAACACAGTCATTGATCATGCGTAAATGTCTTCCAAATGCTCCACTTTCTAACAAAATTGTCCATTCCACAGGTGCATCTGGCCGGACAGTTCCTGAAGCGGTCACAGTTCCGCTCAAGATCATCGATCCTTTTAATCATGAAACACATGAACATCAGTTTTTGCTTTCTGACTCTTGCCCAATAAATTTATTAGCAAGAGATTTGATTCTAAAATTTAGATTGGCAATAAATTGTGCACCTGATGGTTTGACTGTGTCTAAACAATTAGAGTCTGATGCTCTGGTCTCTCTCACACCTGAATTATTGTTCATTTTTCAGTGGTTGTTAATTGATCCACATCAGAGACACACTCTGCTCTCAATGGCCAGAGAAAGGCTGCCACCTAGTGTCTGTTTTATGACTGAACCACATCTACACTGCACTGCTCATGTCGTTTCAGATCCAGCTGACCCATTAGGGGACTCATTTCTGCAAACACAGACAACACAACTTGTCACCACATCTATCTGTTGGACACAAGACTCATGTTTTGTGCTGATAGATTTGAACAACAAAACAACACCTCAGACAAGTTACTTCACAGTACCTGACTCATTTCCTCACATTTCACTAGCAAAGCCACCTGACTCTCAATGGCGAACTCTAGGTCCTCTAGCACTTAGAGCACACACCACACATGACTGGGAACCACGTGATGATTGTTCCTTCTCCCCGTCTCTCAACATGTTTAGGCAAGATTTTTGCCTCATGCTGACAGCACGACCAACAAAGGAAGTGATTGATAACAATGCATGACTAGTTACGTCCATGATGTCTCTGGACGACCCTGAATTGGCAGACGTCCCCGCCCATCTCTGGGCCACAACTAAATATGATGTCGGGTTAATTAAGGGCCAAAAACCAATTGAAATAACACCAAAGTCTTCTTATAGACCTAAAATAGCCCAATACCCACTGAAGCCTGAAGCAGAAAAAGGTATCACTCCAGTTTTCCGCTCCTTGCTGGAAGCAGGCGTGATCATCGCTTGCCCTGAGTCACCAGTGAGAACCCCGATTTTTCCAGTAAAAAAGATCAGACCTACTCCTCCAGACGAATGGAGATTTGTTCAAGACTTAAGAGCAGTTAATGCCTCTGTCCAAGCAAGAGCACCTATTGTACCTAACCCTTATGTCATCCTTTCTCAGATCCCTGCAGGCTCCACATATTTCAGTGTGATAGACTTAGCAAATGCGTTTTTTAGCGTTCCAGTTCATCCCAACAGCCAGTTCTGGTTTGCTTTCCAATTCCTGGGTAAGGCTTACACTTTTACGAGGCTCCCGCAAGGTTTCTGTGAATCTCCCACTATTTTTCATCAAGCACTGAATGATAGTTTGATGAGTTTCTCTCTGCCTCATGATTGTGCTTTGTTACAGTACGTGGATGATTTGCTGCTGGCTGCACCATCTGAACAGTCTTGTAAAGAGAACACGATCAGACTGCTGACATTTCTGGCAGAACAAGGTCACAAAGCATCATTGTCAAAATTGCAGTTTGTACAAACCACTGTCACTTTTCTTGGACACAGGATCTCCAGAGAAGGAAGAAAAATTGCTGACTCGCGTGTTGAGGCGATTGTGAAACTGCCATTACCGGTAACAAAAAAACAACTCATGTCTTTTCTAGGTCTTTGCGGTTACTGTAGGCATTTCATCCCAAACTACGCTGAGATTGAGGCTCCTTTAAGAAAGGTATGTCATGACAAACACTTACAAATGAGCTCACATGTCACATGGACAACTGAGGCACTGCAGGCCTTTGAAACACTCAAGCAACAGTTGCAAAAGGCTCCCACTCTTGGTATTCCAGATCCTACACGCCCGTTCACACAGGCTGTGGATGAGAGGAAGGGCCACATGACGTCAGTGTTGTTGCAAAAGCATGGGGACAGATTGAAACCAGTCGCCTACTTTTCAGCTAAATTAGATCCAGTCGCTGCTGGTTTGCCTCTCTGCTTGCGCGCTGTAGCCGCAGCAGAAAAAGCTGCACTGGCGAGTAGAGACATTGTGGGGTATTCTGATCTGACTCTCCTTGTCCCCCACGCAGTTACTCAAATTCTTAATGAGCAAAAAACTGCTCATCTTTCAACCGCACGTTGGTTACGTTATCACACCACACTGTTGGACATGCCCAACATCACCATCCAACGATGTAATGTCTTGAATCCTGCGACTCTTTTGCCAAACGAGGATGATGGTGAACCACATGACTGTATGGCGGAACTTGAAGTCATATGCACACCACGACCTGACTTAGAACAAAATCCTTTGACTGACCCTGATTGGGAACTTTTTGTTGATGGATCTTCTTCCCGTGACCCTGACACTGGTCAGATTCGCAGTGGATATGCTGTTGTTACCCTCACACACACTGTTGAATCATCTTCTTTACCATCATGCTCAGCACAAGCCTGCGAGCTGGTGGCTCTCACTCGTGCATGCACACTTTCTGAAGGTAAAACTGTTAACATTTACACAGACAGCAGGTATGCTTTTGGAGTTGTTCATGACTTTGGAGCTTTGTGGAAACACAGAAACTTCCTCAAGTCTGATGGCCAACCAATCCTTCATCACAAACTTGTGGACGAACTTCTTACTGCAATCACTCTCCCTCTCAGAATTGCAGTCATCAAATGTGCAGCACACACATCAAACACTGATCCTGTCTCCATAGGTAACTCACTCGCTGACACAGCAGCTAAACAAGCGTCAATGTTGCCCAACCCAACTAATATGCTTTTGTCTTTGCCTTTAAACAAAGATGATGATGTTTCATTCTCTGTTTCAGACATGCAAAAGTTTGCACCAGCCAGTGAAAAGGCAAACTGGAAGAAACACGGATGCATTTTTCAAAATGATGTGTGGGTAGGTCCAAATGGTAATCCATGCCTTCCACAACACTTTTTCCCTTCTTTTGCAACATTGACACATGGATTGGACCACGTGTCAAAAGGAGGGATGTTGAGACAAATCAATGAAAATTGGTTTACGATTAACTTTCATCAGACAGCCAAACAACACTGTGAGGCATGTTTAATCTGTGCCACACATAATGTTGCTAAAGCCATTAAACCCACAGGTTCTGGAGCTCACAAAACAATCACAGCACCATTCCAACACATCATGATTGATTTCATTGAACTAACACCAACTCAAAACAAAAGATACTGTCTAGTCATAGTAGACATGTATTCCAAATGGGTAGAAGCCTTCCCGACAAAGCATGCCACAGCTAAAACAGTAGCTAAACTTCTGTTACAAGAAGTCATTCCCAGGTGGGGAATCCCACAAAAAATCTCAAGTGATAATGGGCCCCATTTCGCAAATCAAATCCTTGACGACATATCACGAGTACTGAATTTTGATCTAACCAAACACTGTGCCTATCATCCACAAAGTGGAGGGGCGGTCGAAAGAGAGAATGGAACATTAAAAAACAAACTGTCTAAGATCTGTGAAGAAACAAAACTTAACTGGGTGTCTTGTCTGCCAATTGCACTAACATATTTGCGCATGCGGAGACGAGCTAAGCATAACCTCAGCCCATTTGAAATCCTTTTTGCGGCTCCACCCAACATGGGTGTGGGACCAATCTCAACTAGTGATCTAAAACATTGTGATCACGACATGCTGACATATTGCATTAATCTGACTAACCACCTCAAATCCATCAGAGAGCAAGTCCAGGGAGGGCTACCCAGCCCAGCTCAGGTAAAATTACACAACATAACTCCTGGAGACTTTGTTATGGTTAAATCTTTCAGGAGGAAACATTGGAACTCGCCCAGGTGGACCGGACCCTATCAGGTGTTGCTCGTGACCCACACGGCCGTGAAAGTCGCTGAGAGGGCTACTTGGATCCACGCCGCCCACTGCAAGCCGTTCCGAGGTACCAGGTCACCAACAGAGGACCCACTGGCAGGAGAACGAGTTTGGTAGAATTCCCTCCTTCCCAGAGGAGCAACGCGCCAGAGCCTTAGAGGCTGGGTGCCAACAAGGGTGCAGCAAGTATCGGAATCTGCACGATTTGATACCACCGAGGGATCTACGCGCTCAGGAGACACTGCTTTAGAAGAACTCCTGACAACGACAGAAAAGATAAGACAATGCTCGATACACGCATCCCACGCACAATTTTAAAACAACCTGTTTCGCCTAGAACATGCACTGGGATGAAAGAGTTGCTTTGCTATACTCTAGTCATTGTGGGACTGACACTGATAGGTCTCATGACATGGTACCTGCATCCTGAAAATGTGAGCCAACTCAATCCAGCTAAGAGAGAGCTCAAACAGAGTCCTGGTCGAAGGGACTACAACGGTAACCCCGTCTTCATGGTTCCATATGTCAACGGTACAACTTCAACAATAACTTTACCTGTTTGCAGATTGTTTGACTGCTCAGATGAAAGAATCAGAAAAGCCGAGTTTTACATGTGTCTCTGTGGAACTTACGATCCTACCGTTTGTACGCCCTGCCCAACATGGGAAAAGGTTTTTTTGTACACAGGTTCTTGGGGTAGTCCACAAACAGTGAAAGGCCAACCACTTTTTTGGTGGGCCAAAAGGTTTAAACTAGTAAAAGGCGGAAATGGCGGATCAACTAATCTCCTATTATCCATACAATCAGTGACGGAATGGCATGCATATCCCCCACTTAGCCACAGATACCAAGAGGATGCAACTCGGATTGGACACACGTCAAACCCTAAATTGCATGTTGTTCTCCAAGCAGAAGTATCAGGTACAGACCCCTTCAGGGAACTTATAATTCAAATAACAGATTCTCCACCAACACCCACACAATATGAAGCACCTTCCGATCTCGAGACTAACGAGACACTTCTTAGCATTAACAGCGTAGATTATTCCAAGTTGTCCCCAAATGATGTAATTGCTATGACCACAGGGTACTCCGACCTCAATGTATGGTTAACATGGTTAATTGAATCAGCTAAAGAAGCGTCGCTCTCTGAATGTGTAGCCTGTGCATCTGCACGACCCACTCCCTTAACAGAACCAGCACCGTTGTTTTTAGAAGACGAATGGGGTTTCGATTGCATGTTACTTATCACCCAAAAAATTAAAACTAGGAATTGCACAACCTTAGAAGAAATTTTTCCCCTTGGTCCTGATGGCACACAGGTTGGTGCATTTCATGCTGATAAAAGACACGATTATATTTGCTTCAATTTTGTAGCTACCGCTCCTGACACCAACCTAGGCAGCATAGATATTGATTGGTGTAATATAACATTCACAGCCACAACCACGAAAGGTCGGCAACAGGAGGTGGGGCGACTGACTCGTTCAGGTCTGTATTACTATTGTGGTGGGAAAAAGTTATATACTCGAGTCCCTCAAAATTCAATAGGACTGTGTGCTATGGTTAGACTTAAGGCTCCACTTACTCTCATAGGACACAGAATTGCACAAGCTTTTCCTTATCCAGGTAACAGACGGCGTAGAAGTTTCACTTTTGATCCAACAGTGAACTCTCCAACTTACATCGATGCGATTGGAATCCCTAGAGGCGTGCCAGACGAGCATAAATTGGCTAATCAAATTGCTTCAGGGTTTGAAAATCTTCCTGTGATCTCAGCATATTTCCCTGTCACACCTAATAAAAATGTTGACCGTATTAATTACGTTCATTATAATGTCATGCGTCTTAGCAACCTGACCAGAGATGCTGTTGAAGGACTAGCTGAGCAATTGGCTCCCACTTCCCTGATGGCTGTACAGAACAGAATGGCGCTTGATTTTTTGCTCGCGGAGAAAGGCGGAGTGTGTAGCATGTTTGGCGACTTGTGTTGTAGTTTTATCCCCAACAACACTGCCCCTGATGGAAAGGTGTCTAGAGCTTTGGAAGGACTTAGAACTTTGTCTAACGAGATGCAGAGTCACTCAGGTATCTATAACCCCATTGACGACTGGTTTAATAGCACGTTTGGTAGATGGAAAGCGATAGTTATATCTTTGCTTATGTCTTTTGCCGTTTTTGCTGCCATCTTGATTACTTGTGGCTGTTGTTGCATACCATGCATGCGTTCACTAGTTACTCGTCTAATCACGAAATCTTTGACCCCAGAACACTTGTCAGAAACCTATGCGTTGTTAGCAAATTCTCCAGACACATACATGCAAATGTTTCCCTCTTTAGAATATGCACGCATTTCCCCTCTCCCTGATTCTGATCTGACTACTTATGCCGACGTCTGCACCCTGGAAGAATGCATCACTGAGTTTAAAATGCACCCATTAGAGTAAACCATGAAAATCACACTTATTGCTCGCGCCGACCGAAATATCTTAACTATAGACATGGACCACTTAGACGACGTTTTCACCATCGATTATGATGTACGCTCACGGGTAATAAACTTTACAACCGAGTCGAACCTGTCCCGCTTAGATTTTTAGATCTCGTAGTAAGCATAGTACAGATTTGTGCTTTCAGACAACTCCAAGAGGCTCATGTATATCACGGCTACCATTTTCTGAATTAAAGAGACATGTCTCCTTAATGTTTATTTTTTCCTTTTTGTTTTATTGATGTAGTCAAGTAAAAATCAACACATGAAAGTCAAATCAACATTTTATCCTGATTAAATTACATATCATTTGTTCATTTATTTTCTTTTGTACTTTAATCCTCAATTGTTCTGTTTTCAATTGTTTTTGAACATGACTGTTGCTTGCCACATTATTTGCAGGTCTTTAACCTGCACAAAAACAGCTACTTGCTAATTCTATCTCTAGTTAATGATGGTTGCATGGAAAGTCTCTTAGACACATGTAATTTGATGTTTTATTTTGAGAGTCTCATACTTTTTTCTTCTCTTATAGATCAACTGAATGTAAGGATGATATGGACACCAGATTTGGTCACCGCCGTGGGGCCGGGGTGTTGTGCAGCTTTTGTCCCCAAGCACCTCCACATCATTGCCACCGGGGTTTTCCTGCACAAGTTCACATCATCCAGTTAGGCCTGGGGAGGCATAACTTATGATTTAATAACACTGTGATTTTCTTTGTGGTTTCGCTTGTATTACGAATATTGATTTTGTTATTGTTGTGAATTGTATTGTCTTAGTTGTTCCTGACGGAACAAAAGGAGGGAATTGTAAAGTAAATCATACATTCTCAGGTATTAAACTCATAATTAAACTTATGTGTTAAACTTTTCACATCATGTTCAGAATCATCCACTCCAAAATGCCTGTGTGAAACCAACCACATTTTGTGACCATCTGTGTGAAACCAACCACCTGTTCCTTATTTTTAACGTCATGTTCCTCATTTTATCTGCTGAACAAACAGTGACCTGCTTGTGTTAATCTAAAAACACTGCTGCATTATAAGAAATGCTGAATGCTCACTTTCCATTTGCCGAGTGCTCATGTTCCATGTGTTATCAGAAGTTTCCACCTGGTGATAGACAAACACCTCCCGTTCCACCCATGGTACCACCCCCAACCCCTCCCCAAACTAGCTCCGCCTGTACGAGGGTTCTTAATCCATGCTGTGTTACTGTCTGAGCAGAGCAGAGCCAGACAGCTTCGTGCCTGTATCATTCTGTTCTCAATCTTGCAAGATTCATTAAATCTTTTAAACTTGAACTTCTTTTGAACAGCCTTGCCTCGTTATTCAGAAGTTTGCTTCACAATTGTTTTTATGCATTTATATTTATTTATTTATTTTGCATCATAAGACACTGTGACGTCATCGGCTACTCGAGCGTCGTTCGAGTTTTTTATGTTAATGTCGAGGTTAAAAATTATGTACTCGTTCAACCCCTACTCATCACAGGGCCATCCTGGACCGGCCTCCAGTCTCATCACAGGGCCACCCTGGAACGGCCTCCAGTCTCATCACAGGGCCACCCTGGACCGGCCTCCAGTCCCATCACAGGGCCACCTTGGAACGGCCTCCAGTCTCATCACAGGGCCACCCTGGAACGGCCTCCAGTCCCATCACAGGGCCACCCTGGACCAGCCTCCAGTCCCATCACAGGGCCACCCTGGACCGGCCTCCAGTCCCATCACAGGGCCACCCTGGACCAGCCTCCAGTCCCATCACAGGGCCACCCTGGACCGGCCTCCAGTCCCATCACAGGGCCACCCTGGACCAGCCTCCAGTCCCATCACAGGGCCACCCTGGACCGGCCTCCAGTCCCATCACAGGGCCACCCTGGACCAGCCTCCAGTCCCATCACAGGGCCACCCTGGACCGGCCTCCAGTCCCATCACAGGGCCACCCTGGACCAGCCTCCAGTCCCATCACAGGGCCACCCTGGACCGGCCTCCAGTCCCATCACAGGGCCACCCTGGACCAGCCTCCAGTCCCATCACAGGGCCACCCTGGACCGGCCTCCAGTTCCATCACAGGGCCACCCTGGACCGGCCTCCAGTCCCATCACAGGGCCACCTTGGACCGGCCTCCAGTTCCATCACAGGGCCACCTTGGACCGTCCTCCAGTTCCATCATAGGGCTACCTTGGACCGGCCTCCAGTCTCATCACAGGGCCACCTTGGACCGGCCTCAAGTTCCATCACAGGGCCACCTTGGACCGGCCTCCAGTTCCATCACAGGGCCACCTTGGACCGGCCTCCAGTCCCATCACAGGGCCACCCTGGACCAGCCTACAGTTCCATCACAGGGCCACCCTGGACCGGCCTCCAGTTCCATCACAGGGCCACCATGGACCGGCCTCCAGTTCCATCACAGGGCTACCCTGGACCGGCCTCCAGTCCCATCACAGGGCCACCCTGGACCAGCCTCCAGTTCCATCACAGGGCCACCCTGGACCGGCCTCCAGTCCCATCACAGGGCCACCTTGGACCGGCCTCCAGTTCCATCACAGGGCCACCTTGGACTGGCCTCCAATTCCATCACAGGGCCACCTTGGACCGGCCTCCAGTCTCATCACAGGGCCACCTTGGACCAGCCTCCAGTCCCATCACAGGGCCACCTTGGACCAGCCTCCAGTCCCATCACAGGGCCACCCTGGACCGGCCTCCAGTCCCATCACAGGGCCACCTTGGACCAGCCTCCAGTCCCATCACAGGGCCACCCTGGACCAGCCTCCAGTCCCATCACAGGGCCACCTTGGACCAGCCTCCAGTCCCATCACAGGGCCACCTTGGACCGGCCTCCAGTCCCATCACAGGGCCACCTTGGACCAGCCTCCAGTCTCCATCACAGGGCCACCCTGGACCAGCCTCCAGTCCCATCGCAGGGCCACCTTGGACCAGCCTCCAGTCCCATCACAGGGCCACCTTGGACCGGCCTCCAGTCCCATCATAGGGCCACCCTGGACTGGCCTCCAGTCTCATCACAGGGCCACCCTGGACCAGCCTCCAATTCCATCACAGGGCCACCTTGGACCGGCCTCCAGTCTCATTACAGGGCCACCTTGGACCGGCCTCCAGTCACATCACAGGGCCACCTTGGACCAGCTTCCAGTCCCATCACAGGGCCACCTTGGACCGGCCTCCAGTCCCATCACAGGGCCACCTTGGACCGGCCTCCAGTCCCATCAAAGAGCCACCCTGGACTGGTCTCCAGTCTCCATCACAGGGCCACCTTGGACCAACCTCCAGTCCCATCACAGGGCCACCTTGGACCAGCTTCCAGTCCCATCACAGGGCCACCCTGGACCAGCATCCAGTCCCATCAAAGAGCAACCTTGGACCAGCTTCCAGTCCCATCACAGGGCCACCCTGGACCGGCCTCCAGTCCCATCACAGGGCCAACCTGGACCGGCCTCCAGTCCCATCACAGGGCTACCTTGGACCAGCCTCCAGTCCCATCACAGGGCCACCCTGGACCAGCATCCAGTCCCATCAAAGAGCAACCTTGGACCAGCTTCCAGTCCCATCACAGGGCTACCTTGGACCGGCATCCAGTCCCATCACAGGGCCAACCTGGACCGGCCTCCAGTCCCATCACAGGGCCACCTTGGACCAACCTCCAGTCCCATCACAGGGCCACCTTGGACCAGCTTCCAGTCCCATCACAGGGCCACCCTGGACCAGCATCCAGTCCCATCAAAGAGCAACCTTGGACCAGCTTCCAGTCCCATCACAGGGCCACCCTGGACCGGCCTCCAGTCCCATCACAGGGCCAACCTGGACCGGCCTCCAGTCCCATCACAGGGCCACCCTGGACCAGCCTCCAGTCCCATCACAGGGCCACCTTGGACCAGCTTCCAGTCCCATCACAGGGCCAACCTGGACCGGCCTCCAGTCCCATCACAGAGCAACCTTGGACCAGCTTCCAGTCCCATCACAGGGCCACCTTGGACCAGCTTCAAGTCCCATCACAGGGCCAACCTGGACCGGCCTCCAGTCCCATCACAGGGCCACCCTGGACCGGCCTCCAGTCCCATCATAGGGCCACCTTGGACCAGCTTCCTATCCCATCACAGGGCCACCCTGGACCGGCCTCCAGTCTCATCACAGGGCCACCTTGGACCAGCCTCCAGTCCCATCACAGGGCCACCCTGGTCCAGCCTCCAGTCTCATCACAGGGCCATCTTTGACCAGCCTCCAGTCCTATCACAGGGCCACACTGGACCAACCTCCAGTCTCATCACAGGGCCACCTTGGTCCAGCCTCCAGTCCCATCACAGGGCCACATTGGACCAGCCTCCTGTCCCATCACAGGGCCACCTTGGACCAGCCTCCAGTCTCATCACAGGGCCACTTGGTCCAGCCTCCAGTCCAATCACAGGGCCACCCTGGACCGGCCTCCAGTTCCATCACAGGGCTACCATGGACCGGCCTCCAGTTCCATCACAGGGCCACCTTGGACCAGCCTCCAGTCTCATCACAGGGCCACTTGGTCCA
>JBBPBX010044903.1:0-27248 GCA_038048925.1 Garcialebias charrua
GCATACTGAACCTTTAAGGCTTTACAAACCCTTCCCACACTCTTGTAATGTTCTTAAAGGGGACCACACATGCAAAATTCACTTTTTAATGTTTTTTTTACTCAACTTTGGGTATGTACTTCATAAAAAAACAGTCCTAAGGCCAAAGAAATGCACCCAGTGGTTTATTTACTCTAAGTATATTTATTTTACTGTGATAAGATAGGTTTCGTTTTGAAATCATCGCGCTTGTGACGTCACAAGCGCCAGGACAACCCACCTCGAACCTGAGTCCAGCCCCTCACCTAGCAACCCCTGGTGCGGCTCCACCCACTTCTGTATTAAACACATGACTGTTGTTTTTCATGATTTCATCTCATCTTTTGTTTATATGTTCTTAATTTCATGTGTACAGCACTTTGTTGCAGCTGTGTTTTTTTTAAATGGCTTTATAAATAAAGTATAATTGTTATTTTTATGTTTTAGTTCAATTTTTAGTGTATTTGCGATCGCTCCCAACGCGCAGCCGGCAAAAATTAAACGAGCAGACCCCCGGCGTAGGGACCGGCGGCAACGGGACCCTCTTCTGGCGCGATGGAGCGGAGCTTCAACTGTACAGCCTCGCAGCAGCGAGGACCTTCTCCTTACGGATTAATTTACGGGAGACACTTGGTGAACTTTGTGTTGTCTTGACTGGAACAGCGATAACTCCCAAAATCGCCGCGTGCAACGAGCGGAGCTGGCGAACACCGGAAGAGGAACAAGCTAACATTAGCATCGGATTCGGGTGGTCTAATGCTAAAAGGAGCAGCAAATTGCGGCGCGCTCAGACGGGTTTCGGTAAGTTATCTTAAAGCTCCACTGACATCATCTTTTAACTTTCCATAAAATGGCACAACATATATATATATTAAGATTGACCTCTGATCGTTTTTGCTAAAACAATGTTAAATTAATTAAAATTCCTCTCAAAAATAGTTTAAAATTAGCGCCTTTTTTTACATGATAAATACGGATTTTCCCGTCGCGCGATTATGACGTCAGACACAGACTCGCGTCAACTGCGCACATTGATACAATGGACGAAGATGCAAACGCATCCGTCCAATTTAGCCATTTAAAACTTTATATTTTAGCGGTTTGTCTTCAGAGAAGCCAAAGTCTGTGGCGGTTCTACTCACGGGCCCGTGCCCGTGTAAGATGGACCCTGGCCCGCCCTCCGAGCAGAAGCGGAACCATGCTCATGGCACATACCGATACCAGCCTTGTTTACGTATCGATCCAACCCATGATGCACGTTGGCTTCAAACTATGGAATGGATTTCCTGAACGGAGGCGTGTCTCATGAACCCAGAGTAACAAGACCCGCCTCACATTCAGGAAATCCAGTTCATAGTTTTGCGTGTTTGTTTGTCCAGCACTTTGGTGTGGACTTGTTCCTGTTTAAAGTGCTTTATAAATAAAATGGTATGGTATGGTATGGTATAGTTTGCAGGCAGCTACAAGCGTGAGAGGCTGACTGAGTACTCTGTTGGGTTTGTTTTGGCATCGTTTTGAAAGAGCGGGTCGTTTGTTTATGGATTGTTTACATGGAGCTGGACGCTTGTTTCTTTCGCAAGATGGATTGTTTACATGGAGCTGGACGCTTGTTCCTGTCGCAAGATGGATTGTTTACATGGAGCTGGACGCTTGTTCCTGTCGCAAGATCGGACAACACTGGTGAGTGCATGCTAGCAGCTAGCCGACTTTTCATCGTAACATGTGCGTTGTGTCACGGAAATATTTTACACTCAACACCGCAAGACAACAACGTTCAATGTTTGCAGAGCTATATAAACACATCTGCGTCACATTAAACCGCGGTCAAGTTAGTTTTACGCCGGACATTCCATCGAGCTCAGGGCTTCAGCCAGCGGTGTGTTTTTCTTTTTCATGCCGGGTTGGGCGCTCTGATTACGGCAGCTGTTTCAGCTCCCGCCTGGGAGCTCCGTGGCTTCGCATCATAATACAGCTACTAATATAAAGCATGTAAAACACTAAAAACAGGAACATGTCTGTGTTGGTTTATGCCAAGAACTGAAAAAAAATTATAACCTGCTGTTTACTCGAAATAACTTTGGCTTCTCTGAAGACAAACCGCTAAAACATAAAGTTTTAAATGGCTAAATCGGACGGATGCGTTTGCATCTTCGTCTGTGTCTGACGTCATAATCGCGCGACGGGAAAATCCGTATTTATCATGTAAAAAAAACGGCGCTAATTTTAAACTATTTTTGAGAGGAATTTTAATTAATTTAACATTGTTTTAGCAAAAACGATCAGAGGTCAATCTTAATATATATATATATGTTGTGCCATTTTATGGAAAGTTAAAAGATGTCAGTGGAGCTTTAAGCTAGCACTAACAGTAAGTCAAATGAGTAATAAAAAAAGAGCTAATTTTAAAACAACAACACATTACAGATACTGGCTGTTACAGAGGGCGTAAACAGACATTTGAAGGGCGTGGACTTCAGAACTCAGTATCAGAAACCGGTCGTTCAAAACGAAAGTTAAAAATGGCAGAATTAAAAAGGGTATAATTAATTATCTAAGAATTATTTTGTGTATTAAAATGAATTAATATTGTCAAGATAGCACACAGACATAACATAAAAATTTTAAAGACCTATATGTGGTCCCCTTTAACAATGTTCTAAACTCTAAACGCTCTAAAAGAACACAGTGAAGGAGAGGAGACAGACTTATGGTACAGTTACTGAATCAATCAGCGCCCGGGGCGGATTGGCCATTGGGAGTACCGGGAAATTTCCCAAACCGGCTCGGTTTGGGTTAAGGCTCGGTTCGGGTGGTGCTTGATTATTTAAAGTAAACAATCCATGCTACTCACTCTGGTATCCACCTCACTGATGCTCACAGCTTGCAGAAAGTCCCCAAGCCCTCCTTTCTCTTTCTGAGGCTAACAGCGTCAAAAAGAGAAAGGAGGGGGCCCTGCAGCAATCAATGAGTGGACAGGCCACCGGAAAACATTGTGTGCAATCTTACGTTGAAAACCCGCAAAAGAGTGAGTCACCAAAAGTGGAACCACAAAGTATCGAGGGACTACTGTCATAACTGATAAGATGCCATCCGTTGATAACTATTTGACAGAGCAACAGTTCAAAATGACCAAACTATCACATTTAAAAATATTGAGTTTGAATGACTTGAAGTCACAACATTAGTACAAGTATAGCACTAAGGAGACAACCCTTTGCGCACTTTACAAGTTAAATCAGACTTTAGCCCTATTCACGCGGGATTAGTTTTACCTAGGGACCACATGCTATTTGTAATAATTACAGAAATTGTCTGTGTTGTTAATCCCATGCGAATCGGCCATGTCAGTAATTTGTAAAGTAAAAATCCCCCCGCAAATTACCTAATATATTTTGCTGAAATCCGAGGTCCTGTGGTAATATTAATCTACCGGTAATGTGAACAGGCATCTCTGTGATTTGGACAGAAATGGGCTGGATCCGATACGTAAATAGTCTGTTTTTTTTGCTTCTTGGGCACATTTCTATTTGTTTTTGGCAATGGAGGTTGCATTGGTGTGCATAAATCACTTTTTGTGTCCCGGAGCAGCAAAAGCATATCGACCTGTAGCGGTCGCCAAAAAAAGAATAGGCTGAAGAGAAGGAGCAAGTGAACACATGAGCAGATGTTTTAGATAAAATGGTATGGTGTGGTATATTACGCAATACGCAATGCGTTAACATCATATCTGGAAGATGTCCGTAAATTTCAGTTAAATCTCAGGTTTTGGTTATCCCGTGCAATAGCGCCACATAAAATGCAGGCATTGGGGAGTAATTTATTTATTACATATGGTCTAGGTAAAATTAATCCCATGCAAATAGGGCTTTTGTCAAACAAATTTTCGGTCTTTAGAGAGACAAATTACGGTAAGACTAAAACTTGGGAAAAATTAAACAAAGCTCAATCATGCAGGCAATGCATGGAAACGTAACCAAAAAAGCCAAAGTAATTCAGAAAGCTTTACCTCTGTGATCACTTTCAGGTCGTTGAGGTAGGTCCGCTCTGTGGTCAACAGTTCTTTGGCTATAAAGTAGGCCTTGTCTGTGGGAAACTTCTGGACACAAAGGAAAAGATGAGATTGATACGCCACTCCGTTCATCAATCGTTGTACTGATTATTTCCTCTTCTAAAGGGAAACACTTACATTTGATTATACACCTCTACTATCCTTAGCTTGATTTTAAAGAAAAAGCCCGAGAAGGCTATTTAGCAACTTCACTTGCCCACCTTCCTCCTCGCCTCTTCCTCCTCATCATTGCGGATGTACCCAGCATCAGTAAGCAGTGGACTGGTAAGAGGTGTAAGCTGCTGTCCCTCTGGAACCTGTCCCAAGACACTCCCAGCCTCCTGACCATTCACAGAGCTGGTGACAACCACGAGGGGACTTGCCTGCGGAGAGTCCTCCGAACCAGGGATTTCTAAGGGTGAAAGGTTGGAAATTGGGAAAGGAAAAAGCAAGAAAATGGGAACAGAAATAGAACAAAGAGTAGACAATAAGGGGAGGTGTTAAATTACATTTAACTCCCATGAAATTCACTGCCAACTGTTCAGCTTTTTAGTCGCATCTGAAGAATTTTTATTTTTTTTTGAGACGCAAAAGCTAAGGATACCAAATATACCACCAGAATATGCTTCAAATAGATCAGTATGGCAATGAATTTCAAAACTGACTGCAACTCTTCAAACACGATTTCAAACAAAAACATACACTGTGCCACATGGCAACTGTGACTGATCTATTTGACTACCGGTAGTTGGATTCACATCTAACCACTAACAAGTTGTTAGTAAGGACCAGAATTTGCACAGCAATTCATCTACAGTTTGCGTTGCCATTTAAAATAGGAAAGTTTGATCTCATTCATCAAAACATCTCACTCAACATCTAATAGCCATTTCCTAATACCGGTAGACGTCTGATTGGTTTGTTGGTGAACTCCACTTCTGGCATCAAAAGGGATCCATCCTGCAACAGTACTACTACACCTACTTCAACTACAGCTAGAGTTACTACGAACCATACTAAATTGTGACTGTATACTTGCCCAGTTGCAAAGTTTCCAAAGAGTCCACTGCTCTACACCAAACTGGATCATGGGTAAAACCCCCAGCAGACCTGTGATGGTGAGGGGGGCCTATAAAAAAAAAAAAAACTCCATGGGCGTAGCCAGGATTTTATGAGGGGCGGTTCGTTTAAAGGAAAAGTGGACCTTGAAAGAGCAACACGCCTCGGTGGTTCACTGGAAACGCGTCGGGTTGCCGCTCCAAACCTTTTCTCGACTTGGGTTCGAACCTCACTTGGTTGAACTTATTTTACGTTTGTCTTTTATTGGATAAAAAAAAAAGGAGTTTGTGTTAACCACAGGCATATTAACTCCTTTTTTTATCCAATAAAAGGCTAACGTAAAATAAGTTCAACCAAGTGAGGTTCGAACCCGAGTCGAGAAAAGGTTTGGAGCGGCAACCTGACGCGTTTCCAATGAACCACCGAGGCGTGTTGCCTTTTCCAGGTCAACTTTTCTTTTAAACGAACCGCCCCTCATAAAATCCCTAGGCGGGACTTCAAAGGCAAAGTGGGCGGTTCGTTCGAACCCCGCGAACCCCCCTGGCTACGCGCATGAACTCACCAACAGAGAACCTTACAACCCAACTTTGGTTCCCCCAAGATGATAATTGAAATGTAATATACTGTATCTCTTCTAAATTTTCCTTTAAAAAACCCTGATAAATATATTATTTAGTATAGACTTTGTTTACCAGCTGACTAACTTTGAAGTCAGAAAAAAAAGTTTGGGTCATTCTATCATTATTGACTCTGATGTGCAAAGAGCAACAGAACGTCAAATGAGACAGATCAAACTCTTGTTCATGAACCTGCAACCAAGAAAAGACACCAAGTATCTGACTCAAGTTAATGTATCAGCTGAAAGTGACCCATGGATCAGCCAAAGTTTTTAAATGTTGGCTCCTTTTGGTAGCCGAGTTCGACGTCCCTACACCTAAAGGAACAAACAGGAGGGAGAACAAGCTAACAAACATGCAGAACGCTGAACGAAACAGCCTCTAGACTACAAACTACCACAACACAAGACATGGGTTCAGTTCAAGCAGGGGGGTGGGATGGGATGAAGGACGTATTGTGCGGAGCTGTTTTTATTTATTTTACCAAAGAGAAATCTGGAGTCCCTTTTGTCCAGTTATACAAAGTTGTTTGTTTATTGACACTAGTGCACCACAAACAGATACACTGTTAAAAAAGTGAAAAGAGTGGAAGCAATAGAAGCAACCAAACCAAAGAAAGCAAGTTTTAGGCAAAACCTGTGCAGCAAGTGTTAAAACAGTGACAGAAAACAAGATTCAAAGCCTTTGACACAAACCTATAGGCAGTTTTAATTATAATTTCACAACATGCCAAAACTTTGAGATGGATTTTTAAAAATTGAGAGAAAACAAGATTCAAAGCCTTTGACACAAACCTATAGGCAGTTTTAATTATAATTTCACAACATGCCAAAACTTTGAGATGGATTTTTAAAAATTGAGAAGATAAAAATCATGCAAATTTAAGCAGCAACCAATGGTTTAGCTTTAGTAACAGCATAGAAGTGCTTTTTCACTCTTTTTTTTAAAGACGCTTGCCAGAAAAAATACAAAAGCATGCCCAGATGTGATTCAAGCATGCCGTTTATTCATCTAATTGACTTTTATTTAAAACTGGGAATGATATGCTTGATTTATTTGCAAACATTAAGCTAGTTAGCTTAGCACCATGATCGATAGCCTAGATCTGTCCAAAGTGAAAAAAGAAAAACTAAATTATCAAAATAATAAAACTAAACATTGTACAATTTGTGTTCTGTGTGAATTCAACTAATATATAGTTATTTCATGTTTTTTTTTAATGAATTGGGTTTTGTTTGTTTGAAACAGAGCTAGGCTAACTTTTATGCTAAGCTAAGTAGCCAAAGTTTAATTTTAGCAGAGAAGCGTGAAAGCTGTATAAATCTGATTTTTTTCCCTAATGTATCAAACTTAATCAACCCAAATCTACACATTTACATATTCACAGCATTTGTGTATTTTATCACATAAAACTACAGCTATTTTACTTTTAAAGTAAACAGAATGCTCCCGGTGACAAACAATTACAGTGTACAGTACACAGAAATGCATTGTTCTGCAGCTAGCTAAGCCCTCGTATGACCTTTGACCTTGATTTGTAATCATGACCTTGGAGCGGAGGTGATGGGTGTCAAATAAAAACTGAGAACAAATCAACAAACATTTTGAGTTCCACTTTAACTTGTCCAGTTAGTTGAAGAACACGCAGGAATGAACTCGTTTGCATGATTTATCAGGAGGAACTCGGTGGATCAGTGGTTAACTGCTGCGGTCTTGTTTATGTTCATGTTCATTAAATTTGTTCTTTTTTTTTTTTTTACATAAAACACAATACAAAGCAATCCCATAAATGATAACGTACAAAATATTTAAAAAAAATGAAAGGTAGCAGAAAGAAGAAAAAAATCTTATTATATCTGCCCCTTTTTTCAAACAATCATTTCTAACAATGATAATATTCCAGTAACAGTACAAAATTAATAACTCTAACTAATACAATACACATTACGCTATTTCAATTTTTTTTTTAACAAATTAGTTTTGATCATTTTCTTAAATGTAAACATTGACTTGGCATTTTTAACTACATTCTCCAAGCCATTCCATAATCTAATTCCCTGGATTGAGGTAGAACGTCCCTTAAAACTAGTTCTGAATTTTGGTTTTATAAATATGTCTGTCCCCTTAAGATTATAACAACTTGTCTTGTAATCCTGAGGCTGATGGTTCGAGTCCAGGATGGGCTTTTGATGTTAAAGGAGACCACATATAGGTCTTTAACATTTTTATGTTATGTCTGTGTGCTATCTTGACAATATTAATTCATTTTAATACACAAAATAATTCTTAGATAATTAATTATACCCTTTTTAATTCTGCCATTTTAAACTTTCGTTTTGAACGACCGGTTTCTGATACAAGTTCTGAAGTCCACGCCCTTCAAAGATCTGTTTACGCCCTCTGCACAGCCAGTATCTGTAATGTCAAAGTCAAAGTCAAAGTCAACTTTATTGTCAGATCTGCAATATGTACAGTGCAGGACATACACAGGACCGAAATTGCGTTTCTCTCAGTCCCTCGGTGCAACAGTAAACATCTAAACATTGAAACACTGAAACATATAATAATAGACATAAGCATAAAAATAGTAAAACTAACACTGTCCTGAGTTGTTTTTTTTTTTTTTTTTTTTGCATAGTGGTATAAAAAAAGAGTATAAAAAGTATAACTAAAATAAACTAAAGGTTTCTAGCATTGACATTTGCAAAGTGGCAAAGCAGCGTATGAGTCAATGTACACAGTATATGTATGAGGTAGTAGTTGATGTTGTTGTAGAGGCAAAAAGTGGCATATGCAGTAAGGCACATTGGGCATCCCTAAATAAGACCGTTCAGAGCACACTGTATATGTACCAGCAGTGGTGTAGATATTAGAGTAGTGTAAATAAATGTAAACAGTAGTAATTACATGTAAGCAGTAGTAATAAAAGTAAACAGTATTAATAAATGTAAACAGAGAATGTAAACAGTATTATGATTATAGGCAGTGATGTAATACAGACATTAGTGCAAGTATGAGAAGTAGTGCAAACTGTATGAGCACATGACCGAGAGTTTAGTGAAAACCCGTTTGATGACACAGAGTCTAGTGTTAAAAACTTTGTGTTGAGTGATAATATGTGAGAAAGTTTTAGTGTTAAGGCAGTTCAAATGGGAGGGGAGGCAGAGCAGGCAGAGTGTTTAGCATTCTGACTGCCTGATGAACAGAGCTGTCTCTCAGTCTGCTGGTTCGAGCCTGGAGACTCCTCAGTCTCCTTCCTGATGGCAGCAGTCTGAAGCAGCTGTGTAGTGGGTGTGTGGGATCACCTGCCATGCGGTGGGCTTTCCGAGTGAGGCGTTTGCTGTGTAAGTCCTGCAGTGAGGGCAAGGAGGTGCCCACGATCTTCTCAGCTGCTCTCACAATGCGCTGGAGGCTCTTGCGGCAGGATGCAGTACATGCACCAAACCACACAGTGATGCAGCTGGTCAGGACACTTTCTATGGCACCTCTGTAGAAGGTGCTCATGATGGGGGTTGAAGCTCCAGCCCTTTTCAGCTTGCGGAGAAAGTAGAGACGCTGGTGAGCCTTCTTTGCCAGTGCTGCAGTGTTCCTGCTCCAGGACAGGTCCTTTGAGACGTGCACTCCCAGGAACTTGGTGCTGTCCACTCTCTCCACTGCGGTGCTGTTGATGGTCAGAGGAGGATGTTGGGCATCCCTCTTCCTGAAGTCCACAACAATCTCCTTTGTCTTCTCCACGTTGAGAGTGAGATTGTTGTGTCCGCACCACAAGGCCAGGCGGCTCACCTCGTTCCTGTAGTCCGTCTCATCGTTGTTGCTGATGAGACCTACCACTGTTGTGTCATCCGCAAACTTGATGAAGTGGTTGGAGCTGTACGATGGTGTGCAGTCATGTGTTAGCAGGGTGAATAGAAGGGGGCTCAGCACACATCCTTGTGGGGCCCCTGTGTTCAATGTGATGGTGCTAGATGTGTTACTCCCGATCCGTACTGTCTGTGGTCTCCCGGTCAGGAAGTCTAGCAGCCAGTTACACATTGAGGTGTTCAGCCCCAGACTGTCCAGTTTAAGGATGAGCTGTTGGGGGATGATGGTGTTAAATGCCGAGCTGAAGTCGATGAACAACATTCTAACATAGGAGTCCTTCGTGTCCAGATGTGTGAGAGCTGTGTGAAGGGCAGAGGAGATGGCATCGTCGGTTGAGCGATTAGGTCGGTATGCAAATTGGAAGGGATCCAGGGAGTCAGGGAGGACAGATGTGATGCTTTTCATGACTAGCCGTTCAAAGCACTTCATCAGGATGGGGGTGAGTGCTACTGGGCGATAGTCATTGAGGCATGCGGGCGTTGCCTTCTTTGGGACAGGGATGATGGTGGTGGCTTTGAAACAGGTGGGGACGATGGCCTGGCTCAGTGAGATGTTAAAGATGTCCGTGAAGACCGCTGCGAGTTCCCCTGCACAGTCCTTCAGCACACGACCAGGTATGTTGTCAGGACCAGAGGCCTTCCGGGCGTTAATCTTGATGAATGATCGCCTTACGCTGTCTGAGGACAGCGCCAGCACCTGGCCATCAGGAGAGGGGGGGAGTTTATGTGCTGGTGTGCTGTTACTTGCCTCGAACCGAGCAAAGAACTCATTCAGTTCATTCAGCGCAGAGGCTGAGCTGTCACAGGTCTGGGGGGGTGGTTTGTAGTTTGTGATGGTCTGTATTCCCTGCCACAGACTGCGTGTATCCCTGCTGTCCTTGAAACGGTGAGCTATTTTCCCAGAATACTGCTTCTTTGCCTTTCTGATGCCCCGGTCCAGGTTGTTTCTGGCTGCCCTCAGGCCCACCTGATCTCCCGCTTTGAAGGCAGCATTCCTGGCTCTCAGGAGTCTGTAAACCTCAGCTGTCAGCCATGGCTTCTGGTTAGCCCGAACAGTGATGGTTTTAAGGTTGGTTACATCATCAATGCACTTGGTGATGTATGAACATACAGTGTCTGAGTACTCCTGGAGACATGTGGTGTTGTTTGTGGTAGCAGCTTCTTTGAACATACTCCAATCTGTGGTGTCAAAACAGTCCTGGAGTGCCTCTGAAGACCCCTCTGGCCACACTCGTATCTGCTTGCGGACTGGTTTTGTGACTTTCACCAGTGGCCTGTATGCTGGCTTTAGCATAACACAGATATGGTCAGAAGCACCAATGTGGGGGAGGGGGATGGCTCTGTAGGAATTTTTCATGGTGGTGTAAACCTGGTCCAGGGTGTTGTTTCCTCTTGTTGCAAAGTTTATGTTTCTGTATGTTTTTGGAAGAACACTCTTTAAATCTGCATGGTTGAAATCACCAGCCGTGATGAGAAAAGCATCAGGGTGGGCTGTTTGTTGCTCACTGATGTGCAGATATAGTTCATTCAGTGCCTCACCTCTATCTTTGCTGTTGGAGCTTGGGGGGACATATACAGCAACAATCAGAACAGCTGTAAACTCCCTCGGTAAAAAGAACGGTCTGCATTTAATAGTCATGAACTCCACTAAATGTGAGCAGTGTTTGTAGACCACAGCAGCATCACGACACCATGCGTTGTTGATGTAAACACAGAGCCCCCCTCCCCATCTCTTACCTCCCTCGAGGGTTCGGTCCGCTCTGTAGCATGTTAGCTGCTCCAGCTGAATAGCATGGTCCAGAACGTTGTTGTTGAGCCACGTTTCCGTGAATACAAACACACAACAGTCTCTCACAGTCTTTTGTGTCGTTCGCAGCAGGCGTATATAATCCAATTTGTTGTCCAAGGAGCGCACGTGTTGTGTTGTTGTTTTAAAATTAGCTCTTTTTTTATTACTCATTTGACTTACTGTTAGTGCTAGCTTAAGATAACTTACCGAAACCCGTCTGAGCGCGCCACAATTTGCTGCTCCTTTTAGCATTAGACCACCCGAATCCGATGCTAATGTTAGCTTGTTCCTCTTCCGGTGTTCGCCAGCTCCGCTCGTTGCACGCGGCGATTTTGGGAGTTATCGCTGTTCCAGTCAAGACAACACAAAGTTCACCAAGTGTCTCCCGTAAATTAATCCGTAAGGAGAAGGTCCTCGCTGCTGCGAGGCTGCTGAGCAGCGAGGCTGTACAGTTGAAGCTCCGCTCCATCGCGCCAGAAGAGGGTCCCGTTGCCGCCGGTCCCTACGCCGGGGGTCCGCTCGTTTAATTTTTGCCGGCTGCGCGTTGGGAGCGATCGCAAATACACTAAAAATTGAACTAAAACATAAAAATAACAATTATACTTTATTTATAAAGCCATTTAAAAAAACACAGCTGCAACAAAGTGCTGTACACATGAAATTAAGAACATATAAACAAAAGATGAGATGAAATCATGAAAAACAACAGTCATGTGTTTAATACAGAAGTGGGTTGAGCCCAGAGCCATATAAAGTGAGAGTTGCGACACTTCCATAGAGTTCCGTTGTAAGAATGGAATGCGGAAGTCACGTGGGTCATGGAGGGGGCGATTTGTTCCATGGCTCTGGTTACAGTCTGACTCTGCCTGCAGTAGCGCTCCGTCGCCGCCAGAGGGCGCAGCTCCACAAGGTTTCCATAGCCGTTGTTTGGAACGAATGACCACGTCGGCGACATCAAAGAGTGTCAGAACTCTCTATATATATGGCTCTGGTTGAGCCTAACCAGGGGTTGCTAGGTGAGGGGCTGGACTCAGGTTGGGGTGGGTTGTCCTCTCTCGCTTGTGACGTAACATGCGAGAGTATTTTAAAACGAACCGTTTGTATCACAGTAAAATAAATCTACTTAGAGTAAATAAACCACTGGGTGCATTTTTTTGGCACAAGGACTGTTTTTTTATGAAGTAAATACCCAAAGTTGAGTAAAAAAAACATTAAAAAGTGAATTTTGCAAGTGTGGTCCCCTTTAAATAATCTCCAAATCTTTCAAGCGACTTCACTTTCTGTGGCGACTCCTGCAGAAGAAACAAATAACTTTTTAATTAGTTTCTTGTCGCGGCTCGTTTGTTGGACGAATAATTTCCATCCACAGCCGACTCTTCCTGTTGAAGGCTAACAGATCCAACATGGCCGTCACAACCAACTGACTAATAAACTCAAAAATGGCTACAACTCGAGTGACAACATTGAGCTAAAATCTGGCGTGGTAGTAGCTGAGAGTCACACCCAACATGCGCTCTGATGGCTACCAGACTGCATGAGGTTGAGTTAAAACACTTAAAACGTTGTTTTCAAGAATTAACTCTTTAAATCCTGTACTATACAAAGTCAAGGACATGCTGAATGGCAAAGCGTTGTATTTGTTGTATAACACAATCATTGTTCCACATTTTATTTATTGTATTGATGTTTGGGGAAAAGCGTGTAAAACTATTACAAAACCTATTTTTATTTTACAGAAAAGAGCCGTAAGGATTATTGCAAGAAAACATTACTGTCATCCATCTAGTATATTATTTTTTCAGTTGAAATGACTGAAGTTCCATGATTTAGTAGGTTACTATATTTTAATGGTGATATATAAAGCTCATAATAATGCACTACCCTTAAATATTCAGACACATTTTGTTAAAAGAGCAAGCTGTTACAATCTAAAGGGAACTGATGTATTTGTAAAGACACAGTACAGAATTAGTTTAAAGGGACGGTCTACCTCAGTCCAGGGAGTTGGATTGTGGAATGACTTGGAATGTGATGTGAAAAAAGCAATGTCAATGTTTGTGTTCAAGAAAATGATCAAAAGTGAATTGTTGAAGAAATATATATGAAGTGGTTTAATGTGTAATGCGTTGAAATTGGTGAATTGAGATGAGTTATTCATTTTTTGTTACTTATAATTATTGTTTGAATTGATTGTTTTGAAAAGGGGCAGATATAATACGATTTTTTTCTTCTTTCTGCCGCCTTTCATTTTATATTTTATTTTCTATTTTTATGAGATACATGTGTTATGTATTTATTTTTATAAAATGAATCATTAAAAAAATCCATTATTTCTTGACGGAGGGCGTTTCTAATACTCTGGCGTGGAAGGCGGCGGGTGATATGCATCCCTGGAGGGGTCGACGAGACTTTTAATTTTAAATTCTAACATTTTTGAACATTTTATTTTGCTTAAAGCCTTAAATAATGACGAGTTAAAGACTCTGTGTAAATGTCCTTATAAAGCGTCCTCGCTGGTGCAGCACTGCCTCGCAGGGCCGAACTAATTGGAGCAGAGTTCAGCAGAAACTGAGTGGAGGGGGAGGCTGAAGGACGAACCGCCGATATGACGGGAGCGGAAAGTGGAACGGAGGCAGAGAGGTTCGGAAAACAAAGCAAAGCCTCGACAGATAAAGATGTGAGGATGAGGAGCTGCGGTCGGGACAGAAGACGCTCGTCAGGGGTACACAACCTGCGGCTCTTTGGTCCCTCGGCCAGGGCGCTTTCATCCTTTGACCCAAACTGCCATAAAACTGAATTTATTGGTCGTGTATCAGCAACAAAAAGGGCCCGTTTTATTACTTTTCCTGTCATTTGTTTTGAAAATACTGTATGTGAATCCTAATACAAGGAGTAAAACAAAATTTTAACTTTATAATTAATTTCTTCAGAGAACACGATTCTTAATTCTTCCACAACAGGGGTGGCACAGTTGGTAGAGCTGCCACCACTCAGCGAGAAGGTCGCCAGTTCAAATCCCGGGCCTTTTTGGGTGGAGGCTGCATGTTCTTTCCGTGCATGTGTGAGTCTTGCCTGGATTCTCCGGTTTCCTCCCACAGACCAAAGACATGCATGTTGGGCTGTTTGGTCACTCTAAATCACTGGACACACAGAGACAAACAACCATTCTCTCACTCACACCTAGAGACAAAAAAAACAGTGGTTCCCAACCCTAGTCCCTGAGGAACACCGTCCTGCATGTTTTAGTTGCTTCTCTGCTCCAACGTCTGATTCAGTGGTTTAATTACGTCCTTAAGTTCGGCAGAAGCCTGTTAATCACCCTTTCATTAAAGTCAGGTGTGTTGGAGAGGAACAACCAAAACATGCAGGATGGTGTTCCTCAGGGACTAGGGTTGGGAACCACTGTTTTGTCTCTAGGTGTGAGTGAGAGAATGGTTGTTTGTCTCTGTGTGTCCTTGTGATGAACTGGAGACCTGTCCAGGATGTCCTCCGCCTCTCGCACAGTGATGGCTGGAAATGGGCACCAGTGACCCCCGCGACCTGAAAAGGAAGAAGTGGGTAAAGATGGATTATTAAAGCTGCAGTATGTAGCTTTTTTTATGAACATATTTCTTCACTCTGTCACTACCTCCTGACAGACTGATGTTAGCCAGGTAATCTCTGAAAAAAAAATTAAAAAAAATATTGTCCCCTTGCTTCTCCAGGTGGTAAATAAGCATTTCTAAAAAGAAAAGGTGACCCGCCATTTTCCAGCCAATAAAAACAGAGTTTGTAACCAGCCAATAAAAACAGAGCTTGAATTTGAATCAGCCAATAAAAACAGAGCTTGAATTTGAAATTCAACAGACCACAAGGGGGCAGAGCCACATATGGCTCTGAGGGGGAGGGATCAGAATGCTTTGCCTGTTGAAAATATTTCTAACTGCTGCAGTTCTACAGAAACTGCATACTGAACCTTTAAAAACTTTTTCCCCCTTTACTTGAATCATCTTTTTTCCTCTTTAAATGTAAAAGTATCAACAAAAAAAATTTTCATTAGATTTTAGTGTTATGTTGTCACGACTATAGGCCAGAAACGCCCCCTCCAAAAACCCTAATGTGGCCCATGGGCCACCAGTTGATATTCAGTTGTAGCAGGTTGTTGCTGCTCCTGACTCGTTTATTTTAGAGACCGGTTCTTTTGATCGTAAACGTTGCAGAGCCCTGGCTTACAGCATCAGACTGCAGCTTCTCACTCTTTACCACTTTATCTGTGCATGAACACCCAACAAGACCTTTTTACACGCTTTTACAGCCAAGTTGCTGAAGAGGGAGAACGGGGTCCTCGAACTCAACGTGCTCTACAAAATGGCCGTCAAAGAAGGAAGCGTTGAAGGGGAACGTCTTGTCGTGAGCTCAGGAGATGAAATAAAACGACTGAATCTACAATAAATCTGAACTCGATCACATCGTTCGCTGTTTGTGTCGTCAGAAAGTCAACCTAAAGCAAAGCGTCTCGTTGGAATTGAGCTTCAGGTTCTTCACAAAAAGGCTTTGAACTGATCAAAATGCTGAATTCAATGAAAGGCGTCATAAAACCTCACAATGAAAGAACTCCCCTCGTCAGTTTCCTCTGGTTTCAGAGTCTGGACTCGAGGTGTTCCCAGGCAGGCCAGGAGGCAGATGGCACTTGTGCACTGAACGGTCCAGCCTGGCCCGGCCCAGGTCTTCTCCAAGCAGCCTTGGTTGTGTTTGCATGTGGTCGAAGCGAGAACGCTCGAGGCTCATGTGATGCCATTTTAATGGGATTTTTAACAGTTTTAATAGGGATGCACGATATTATCAGCATGGCATCTGTATCGTCCGATACCGTCGATAAATATCGGACATCGGCCGTTCCATCGAAATAACTCAGATATAAGTACAGCTCCCCTGATCCAGCTTTGAGCAGCATACCCAATAATAATAATATAATTAACTTTATTTGTATAGCAATAAGCTTGTCTACGACTCTTCAAAAGTAAGGGCATTTTTGTTTTCTATGCCGTTTCTGTGCTGATTCTACCTTTTTATAGTTCCTGGACTGTACACTACGGCACTGTTTTTTACTGTTTTTTTTAATTATTGAACGTGCTCTGCTGTGCTGTTGTACAGTAAATACATGTACTGTACAGGTATGTGTTTTTAGATTAATGTGTAGGGTAGTGTGTTAGCTAACCGTTTGTAAATAAAGTTCTGTGCATGTTTATGGACCAGTATGTACGCTTGTTCAGTCTCATGTCGATAAACGGGTGTGCGGCGCCGCGTTAGCATAAATTTTCCGACTTACGGCAAAAATCTGGTTTTACGAATGCTGCGTGTAATGCCTTCCGACTTACGGCGATTTTCGTGTTACGAACTACCATAGGAACGGAACTCGTTCGTAAGTCGGGGACTACCTGTATAAGTAAATTTTTAATTTAAGAATCTGTCAAGTTCTACTACTTATGCAGCAAAGTTCATGCTCAATCATCCAGGTAACAAATCCAATAATTCTCAGTCGGGTCATCTTATACAGATGACCCGACTGAGAATTACTGTACAGTACTGTACTACTTATGCACTTTTCATGTGTCACTTGTGAACAGGTTAAGATTAAATTTGTGAAAATTTACAAATTTGCACTGTTCGAGTGTTGTCATTGTGTTACAGAGACTAAATGTCAAAGATGCATTTGACATTAAACATAATCCAAGTTAAAGTGTTGCATCATTTCCAGCGCCCTCTTTGGCATCTGCTTTTGGTAGCAGGCCAAACTGACAAAGACCATGCAGTATTTAATAGTAGTTTAATTCCACAACAGAGAAAGCTATGTAGTCTCTGTAAGTACGTCTAGGAAAAAAATATTGGTATTGGTTATCGTTTATTGGTCAATTAAGTTTTAATATAGTTAATAGTAGGGATTGTATAATAATGTCAATATCGCGATGTATATCGATTTTTTTCTTTCCTAGAAAAAAATCGATATTCATCCGCAAGTATCATAACATCAAAAAAAAAAAGTAACATCACAACTGCCACCCTGCTCACTCACTTGCTTTACCGGGAGAGTGATTAGGTCATCCAGCCACTAGTATCCTTCAGATGTTAAGTGTCAAGGTTAAGGTTAAAAATGTTTCAAACTATTCAGAGCAGGGCACTTAGTGCACTTTATTTACTTTACAAATGCATGTAAGCTACAGTTTTTACTGTTTCAATTAAGAGAAACATGTTTTCTCACCACTTATTTGATTCATTTTGTCCAGCTGTCAACTTTAAGTCTGTGTCCATGTCCAACCAGAGCCAGGTATTAAGTAGTTGGTGCTTTTAATCAGTTTTCAGTTAAATTAATTAAATCCAAGTCTATAACGGTAACAAAATGTCACCAATATCACTCTGTCCCTCTAAAATCTTTCAGAAAATTGCAAAAGTGTATTGAATTGTATAGTTTGTTGAATATCGCAATATATATCGTATCACGAGCAGAATATTGTGTATCGTATTGTGAGATTATTGTATCACTACAGCCCTAGTTAATAGTCTCTCCAGTCCTGAGTCTTCCCTGGGGTCTCCTCCCAGTTGGACATGTCCAGAGCACCTCCCTAAGGGGGTGTCCAGGTCCATCCTTACCAAATGAACTACTTCAACTGGCTCCTCTGGATGTGGAGGTGCAGTGGTTCTACTTGAGGTCTCTCCTGGAGAACTGAACCTCTCACACTGTACCAGGGAGAGACCAGCTACCCTGCAGAGAACCCATTCAGACCTCCTGGGTCCATCTCGTTCTGTTTGGCTGCTACATGTCGATTCAGCATTTTAAAGTAACCACAGCTGCACGGACCCACACTCATGCCTGGTACCCACTGCCCCGATTTCGGGCGGCTGAAGCGGCCGGTTTACATTCAAAGTCTATGAGGAGACGCGTGGAGTCACGGCGACCAGGGAAGCGGCGCGATTCGAGTGATCAAAGCGGCGCGGCGGCAGCCCAAGTTCCCTTCGCGGGCACGCGCGCGTCCAAATCAACCTAGCCGTCGAGCCGCCGACGTCCCAAATGTTGATCTCTGGCGGCTCGACGCATCCGGCAAACAGTCGGGAGAGCCTCGCTATCTGATTACACAACCACAACGGGACTTTTTTTGGACTCTTTAAACTCACCGGATCGAGCCTCAATGAACTGGAACCAAACTCCGGTAATAAACGTGGCATTTTTACAGTTGCTGCTGACAGGCTGCTGTACTCTCCAGTGTAGATCACCCCAAACATAAAAAAAACGTTTTATCTCATCAAAGACCGTCGGAAGTGCAGTTAACACAACAACTGAACCCGGAAAACAAGCTAGAGACCCCTCCCTCTGCTACCCCCTAGTGTACGTCATCAGACGGTCTTCAGTGGCCAGTGGGACCGTGACCAGCGGCCAAAAGGGGGCAGCAGGCGCGTTTCGAGTTGTGCAGTGGGGACCAGGCATCAGGCGGTCCTTGTTAGTGAAGCTGCAGCATCCTGAGTGTGGTATGACATCATCACTCCATATATGGTCATGCAGCTTCTGTGGACCGCGGTGTCATTTTACAGTCGCTTCCTTTGAAAACGGCAAAAAACTGCATTTTGATTTATTGTTTCTAAACCATTCTCACTGTCGAGATCCGTTTTCCTCCCGTACACTTTTGTCTAGATCCGTTTTCCTCCCGTACAATTTCCCCCCCCCCCTTTGGTGCGAAACTCCGCAGTTTTTGTGCCGTTTTAACAATGCATAAATTAAAACATTAGGCGCATTCAGGAAATTCCTGCTGTGACTTTTTTTCTGAATATTTAGCTTTTTCTGCCACAGTTTGCCTGAAAATGGAGCTCTTCAATATCCTTCAAACACAAAACCTTTTACTGTTCATTTCAGCTGTTGTTCGGCTTTACCTTTGTGATAATTTCAGCTTATCTCTGATAAACTTAGTTATTTTTCCCGTCTGTTATATTTGTGCTAATTTACACTTTTTTGTGTGCTTCTTTTTAATACCGTATTTTCTGCCGTACACGTCGCACCACCCTACAAGTTGCATCAGTCCATATTTGTCTAATAAAGTGGAAAAATCCATAAATACGTTGCATCTATTATATGTCATCACTGTTGTGTCACATTTGTTACACGTCACCGCCAAAAATGTGGGCCGGTGTTGTGCCAAAAATCGATTGGCTGCCAAATGACAGCCGTGGGAGCATGCACAGGAGGACTTTAACAAGAATTTAACAAGATTAACTCTTAAAAACAATTATTTGTTAGCTCAAAATTACAGTAAAGGTGTGTCTCAGTCTAACTTTTCCGTAATAAATGCACTTGGATGGTTAAATCACTGTAGTTGCATTTCAAATCCTGATATGCGGAAGTAGGAATGCACAGGGCAACTCGCTGTGCATTTCTTCGAAATTTAACAAGATAAGCACCTAAAACAATTGTTTGTTTGCTTGACATTATAGTAAAGGTGTGTCTCAGTTGAACTTTTACTTATTAAATTCACCTTAATGGTCAAATTAGCTGTATTTCACCTGATCGGCACAGCAAAAATGAAGCTGATTTGACGTTTGCTTCAGGCGAGTTGGACGAAAGTGGCATCTATGGCATGCCGATTGTGTCATTAATAGCCACTTTTACCTATTATATGACACATCAGCATGCCATACTACTCGAGCGTCATCTAGAAGCTAAAAATGGTAGTGTTCAATGTTTTCAGTCAGAATGAATGAAAATGGTCATATCTCAGCCAAAATTTGTTTAGAAATATGAAACAATACATAAATATGTTGCTTAGGCGTATAAATTGCAGGGTATGCAAATTATGCAAAACAATAGTGACTTATAGGCCAAAAAATATGGTAATACATTTTTTTATGTTCCTTTCAGCGTTTTTTCTGCTAATGTCAGATTTTTCTCCAATTGTTAATTTTTGTTTTGTAATCAGCCCCTCTTTTCTGTGTTTGGCTGTTTCTACACGTTTTTCTGCTGTGTTCAGCTGTTATTTTTCTGCTTTCAGCACGTATCGGCCGTTCAGATTCAGCTCATATTAACAGCTGAGAGATTAAAAGTTTTCAGCTGAAATCATTCCGCTGTAAGCGTTTTCACAGGAAATGACATTTCTCTAGTTTCCGTTGAGATTCGTTCCTTCTGGCACCGAAGCAACGTTTCAGACTGTAAGACCATCTTCTATTTAGTTTTTAAGTCAAAGTCAAAGTCAAAGTCAACTTTATTGTCAGATCTGCAATATGTACAGTGCAGGACATACACAGGACCGAAATTGCGTTTCTCTCAGTCCCTCGGTGCAACAGTAAACATCTAAACATTGAAACACTGAAACATATAATAATAGACATAAGCATAAAATAGTAAACCTAACACTGTCCTGAGTTTTTTGCATAGTGGTATAAGAGTATGAAAATTTACACCAACTCTAAAACTAAAACATTAAACATTTAATGAACATAATATTGTCCTGAGTTTTTGCATACTAGTATAAAAAAAGATTATAAAAAGTATAACCAAAATAAACTAAAGGTTTCTAGGTTTCTAGGTTTCTAGGTTTTTAACCGATCGTTTGGACTCTCTGCCCCGTGGAGTTTTATTCATATTTAAACCGTCGGGTGTTGCTGATGCGCATCGTCCCGGCCGAGCGGGCCTCTGTGGCAACGAGAATGAAGCGTCGTTGCCTCCAGACAAAAGTGTGTGTTTTCCATCGCAGACTTTCAGCTGCTGAAGACTTGTTATGAGCCGCGGTGCCTTCAGGGTTTTTTGGCTCATTACCAACTGAGATGTTCAGTGTCCAATGGTTGCAGACTGTCTGGATCTACACATTTGAAGTGACTGGTGAGATTTTATTCTGTTGAGAAAAATACCCGGAGGTCGTCAGACCAGGAAGTGCAGTGGAGCCTCTTTACGGTCGGTCCAGGTCAGGTTCAGCTACAAACGTTAACTCAGAAGGTTTTGCATTAATAAGACGTGAGGGGGAACATCTCCGGGTCTGGTCAAACCTCGAACATGGACTGAATTATTCAGTTGTCAGTGAGTCTTTTGTGTTAAACTACAACATTTAAAATATAAATAATTACTTGAATTCACCTCGAATCATCTGCGTCACATGAAACTTTATTTTACGGAACTTAATTGCTAAACGTCCTCGTGGTTGAATGTCAGCCGCTCCAGCTGCTTCACAGCTTTCCTCCTGAAACGTCAGACCTTCAGTTGGTCCTCGGTCAGTTTTCATTTGGTTTCCTCCTTCAGCAGAACCCAAACATCAAAACGTGACTCGATCCGGTTCAGTTAATTTCCCCTCATGGACGAGAATGTGATTTTGGTGAGAGGAGCTCAGACTTCACAGCAGAACCATCAAGTTTTTTTACACAATCAGTTTAATTTTGATAATTTTGGGAGGTTTTACCACAAAATGTTACATTTCAAAACTTTGCAGACATTGTAAGGCTCGTTTTCACTTGAGGCTTTGTTTCTGTCTGCCTGTCATTACGAGTGCTGTCAGGGAGTGACAGGCGCAGGTGTGCGGTTACCATGGTGACCCTGATGAGCCAATAACTGCAGCTCTAACTTCTCCTTTGATCTCTGTTCCCGTTTCTACTTCAAAATGTCGGCCTTTTTGTCAGCTTAGATATTTACACAATACAAGTCCCAGAAGTAGCGGTGTTCAAAATGTCTTGAGAAATTTGTTTTTGTAATTTTAATTTAAAAATAATTAACATGATTTTTTTTACAACTCTTGCTGAAGGAACCTAAAGCAGAGGTTCTATCTGCTTGTTGAGACACTCTGTAACTTAAACTTAAAGTGTGATTAAAGTCTGATGGACCGACTAACAGATGAGGTCAGGCAGGAATCCTCATGGACTATGATGTTTGCAGATGACATTGTGATCTGTGGTGAGAACAGGGAACAGGTGGAAGAGAACTTGGAGAGGTGGAGGTATGCACTTGAAAGAAGAGGAATGAAAGTCAGCCGTAGTAAGACAGAGTACATGTGTGTGAATGAGAGGGAGGAAGTGGAACAGTGAGGCTACAAGGAGCAGAGGTCACAAAGGTGCAGGACTTCAAGTACTTGGGGTCCACTGTCCAGGAAAATGGGGAATGTGGTAAAGAGGTGAAGAAGAGAGTCCAGGCAGGATGGAGTGGATGGAGAAAAGTTTCAGGAGTGATTTGTGACAAAAAGGTGTCAGCAAAGGTCAAAGGAAAAGTTTACAAGACAGTGGTGAGACCAGCTATGTTGTATGGTCTGGAGACAGAGACATGGACAAAAAGACAGGAGACAGAACTGGAAGTGGCAGAAATGAAGATGTTGAGGTTCTCCTTAGGAGTGACAAGGATGGATAAGATCAGGAATGAGATCATCAGAGGTACAGCACATGTTGAACAACTGGGAGATAAAGTTAGAGAGACACAGACTGAGATGGTTTGGACATGTCCAGAGGAGGGACAATGGGTATATTGGTAGAAGGATGTTAGAAATGCAGCTGCCAGGAAAAAGACACAGAGGAGATATATACTGTAGATGCAGTTAGAGAGGACATGGAGGTAGATGGAGGAGGATGACTCGATCGTGACCCCTGAAGAGGGAAAAGCTGAAAGAAGAAGAAGAAAGACTTGATGGCAGGATTTGTTTGTTAATAGAACGTTTCTGGTTCAGACTGATGTCAGAAAGACGACAGCTGAGATTTTCACGTCTCTCTTCATGTATAACTAATAAACTAGACATCGATCACTTATTCATTCTGCTTTTTACCACATGGTGAAGCCCAACCTGACACCTTCCTCCTACGTGTTGACCCCCTCGCCAGCTGATTCATCGGCGTACGTTGGCGCCGTCTCGGCTGATTCTTTACACATAAAGACCCAACACGTCTTCTGAAGTCGACGTGGTTTACCTCTGTTCAGGTGGGTTTGCAACATTTAGCTTTAGAATCAACGCCACGAGGCCGTTTCTACGGTGTTTCCCAGGCTTTTAGTCTTCCTGTAGCATCAAGTGCCCTTTCCATCCTTCCCTCGTGCTCTCTGTCAGAGCGTGGGAGTTCTGCTCGGCTGCTAATGAATGCAGAAGAGGTGGCCGAAGAGCGGTGAGTCACTGAAGCGCTGCGAGCGAGCTGAAGGTTTGTGGTCGTTTAGCAGCACTCTGAGCGCTGACGTGAGGCGGGATGTGCAGACGTTCACTCACGAAGCTGACGGACGGGCCGCAGAGCGCAGAAACAAACCACTGGGTTGGTTAGCGACGAGCCGAAGAGCTTTAAAGTTCAGCCAGAGTAAAACACGGGACGTTCGGCTGCTGGGCACCGTCACATGCTTCAGCCTCAGCAGAAAAGTTTTTATGTTTCATTGTCAGGTTTCAAGGTGTCAAAACCTTTAGCTGTCGGATTAACCGACGTCGAAACTACAAAAAAAAAAAAAAAAACAGGAGAAAATACATTTCCTGTAAAAACAGAGAAGGAACGCTGAATGACTTTAAGCCGAAGAAGCAAAAGCTGAGACATTAAAAACAATAATAATAATAATAATAATGAATTCAATTTGTAATGCACTTTTCATTAATAAAAATCTCAAAGTGCTAAGAACACTAGCTACAAGCTAAAAGAAGCAAAACATTAGCTGAAAGCTAAAACAAATGGAATGTTAGCTATGAGCTAATGCAGATTACTGTACTAGCAATGAGCTAAAAGCAAATCACTAGCTAAAAGAAGCAGAACATCAGCTATAAGCTAACAGAAGTAAAACACTAGCTAAATGCTAAAATAAGCATAACAATACAGTAGTTAGAATCCAAAAGAAACAGAACACTAGTTATAAGCTAAAAGAAACAACAGAAGCTGAAAGCTAACAGAAACGGAACACTAGGTATAAGCTAAAATAAGTAAAACACCAGCTAAAATCTAAAATAAGTAAAACACTAGCTAAATGCTAAAATAAGCATAGCACTATCTAAATAAAAAAGAAACGGAACACTAGCTATAAGCTAAAAGAAACAGAACACAAGCTGAAGTCTAAAACAAGCAGAATGTTAGCTATGAGCTAATGCAGGTAACAAGCTATGAGCTAAAAGAAGCAGAACATCAGCTAAAAGCTAATATAACATCGTCATTATGTTATTATCTGCTATTATTTTGTTTCTATATTTTGTTTCTATGTATTTTGATTTTATGTTGTTATATGTTGCTGTGTGCTTTGCCTGTTTGTTTCTGTTTGTACAGCACTTTGGCTGGGCCTGTTGTTGTTTAAAGTGCTATATAAATAAAATGGTATGGTAAATGGAGCTTATTTATATAGCGCTTTCCAGCCCCATATGAGGGGCCCCAAAGCGCTTTACAATACCAACCATCCACCCATTCATACACACATTCATACACCGGTAGCGGTGGTCTGCCATGCAAGGCACTGCCAGTCCTACCGGGAGCAACTCGGGGTTCAGTGTCTTGCCCAGGGACACAACGACACATGGTGTGGGGAACTGGGATTCGATCCTCCAACCTTCCGATTGGGGGACGACTGCCATTACCACCACGCCACGGCCGCCACTAGCGAAATGCTCAAATAAACAGCACTATTTAGAAGCTAAAAGAAACGGAATGCTAACTATAAGCTAAAATAAACAACACAAGCTGAAAGCTAAAAGAAACTGAACACTAGGTACAAGCTAAAATAAGTAAAACACTAGCTAAATGCTAAAATAAGCATAGCACTAGTTAGAATCTAAAAGAAACCGAACACTAGCTATAAGCTACAAGAAACAGAACACTAGGTATAAGCTAAAGTAAGTAAAACACCAAATCTAAAATAAGTAAAACACTAGCTAAATGCTAAAATAAGCATAGCACTAGCTAAAATGAAAAAGAAACAGAACACTAGCTATAAGCTAAAAGAAACGGAACACAACCTGAATTCTAAAACAAGCAGAATGTTAGCCATGGGCTAATCCATGTTACTAGCTATGAGCTAAAAGAAGCAGAACATCAGCTAACTCTAACATAAATAAAACACTAGCTAAATGCTAAATCACTTCTTGGTCTGCTGCCCTCATACATCTCCTCCTACATGTCTCTGCGTGAGTGCAGCTACAGCGTGCGCTGTCAGGACATGATCACCTGCAATGTTCCGTCAATGAGGACTGAACTTGGAAAAAGGGCCTTCTCCTACTCTGCTCCTGCTTCCTGGAATATCTTACAAAAAGATCTGAAGCTCTCGGCCCTGACCTCTCTAAATGGTTTTCAGAATCTGTTGGAATCCTGGCAAAAACCAATGCAGACATGTTCTTGTCTTTGATTTTATACATCTACCTTATAATGTTTTGCTAGTTTTTTGATACTTTGTTAAAAAAAATAACTATGTATTTCTCTCTTTTGTTTTTCTATTTTTTATTGTTTAAGGAAATTCTACCATTGCTGTTCATCATTCTTTAGTTTTAGCAAGTCGCTTTTGTAAATGAGTCCACGAGACTCAATAAGATTTACCTGACCAAATAAAGGTTGAATGGATGAATGAATGAATGAATAAAATAAGAGTAGCACTAGTTAGAATCTAAAAGAAACAGAACACTAAGCTAAAATAAACAACACAAGCTGAAAGCGAAAAGAAACAGAACACTAGGTATAAGCTAAAATAAGTAAAACACTTAGCTAAATGCTAAAATAATCATAGTACAGCAAACCCGCGAGTTACGTCAGGGATTGGGACCTACGGGTGTGACTTAGGTCGATGTTGTCGTACCTCGCGGACCAAAAACACCTGCCTGTCGTAGGTCCGCGTTTCTGACATAGGTCGCGGCTATACCGCTAACGGAGCGCCGCACACATATTTAACGGCATGAGACTGAACAAGCAGACATACTAACATGCACAGAACTTTACATGTACAGTAAATGAATACTGTACAATAAATAAAAAATATAATGTCTTACTTTGAGCTGGTCAAAGCCTGCCTTCGTCTTTTAGCATCAGCTCGCACCCGTCCGAGCTCCCCCAGCTTCCTTACGCTCCACACGCACACACGTGGTCAAAACTGTTTAAAAGAAGGACTGTTAGCTTCTTAACTTCATACATTTGGAGCCAGAAAAAAAAAACTTACTGAAAGCCGTTTCTCCGCGATGTTCCTCCATCCAAAACAAGCTGCTCGGCGTTAGCTACGGTTAGGCCCCGCCATTAGCAGCATGTCAGTTCATTCAAAAAGGCTGTCGGCTTTGTATCTCCGCGTTAGCTCGGTGTCCCCCGACATCTTAGGCTGCCAGGCGGACATTTGCGGCGAGCTCCCGGCCGCAGATGGCCCCTCCGCGGCATGTCGGCTCGGTGTCTTCGCCTGTGTTAGCTGCTCTGTTAGCTGCTGTCGTTAGCATGTCGGGCGGCGTTGTGGGAGCGATCGCGGGGCGATCCGCGGCTGCTCCTCCGGGCCTGAGACGTCCACAGAGTTGACCGAGTGTTTCCAGCTAATTTATCCGTATGAGGCTGAGACGTCCACAGAGTTGACCGAGTGTTTCCAGCTAATTTATCCGTATGAGGCAACCCTGATCGGACACACGGTCCTCTAGAGCCAGCTGACAGGAGCCTTCTATGGCGGAGCTCCATTGACCGCAATTGTAAAATGGCGACCGGAAACGACCGGAAGTTGCGTAAATACGATAAAATTGTAATAAAAACATAATATTAATAATTATACTTTATTTATAAAGCCATTTAAAACAACCACAGCTGCAACAAAGTGCTGTACACATGAAATTAATAACATTTAAACACACAAAAAAAAAAATAAATATATATATATTTTTTTAATCATATTTTTATTAAATATGATAAAATCGTAAGTCTGAGTTGCCGTAGGTCGCGGGTGTCGTACCTCGAGGGTTTCCTGT